>CM051236.1:164650951-164903451 GCA_027917425.1 Gastrophryne carolinensis
GTCGGCTCGAGCAGCGTCGGCTCGAGCGGCGCCCAGCTCAGCCACGCCCCCCGCTTCCTCCTCCAGGAGACGTGCTCACGCGCGGCCGCGAGCACGTGTCTGTTATGCCCTCCGGCGGCGCTGTGCGGCGCGCACCCGCCGGAGGATCAATTAAAGGGTTAATGAATCCTAGGGGATTGAGGGCTTCGCCCTCTTCTGCTCTGCAGCCAATTACCCTTGGAATCCTATGTGCTCCAATCAGTACACTGCTTCCCTCAGACCTGTTCCTATAAAGGCAATTCCCTCTCAGTTGTGAATTGCCTGTGATAGCGCTCAGAACCCTGTGTTACCTACTCCTGTGAAGTCTAGCCTGTTGCCGATTTGATTGTCCGACCATTCTCGATCCTGAATCCTTGTTGCCGACCTCTGCCTGAATTGACGCCTCTCGATCCTGAATCCTTGTTGCCGACCTTTGCTTGAACTGACGCTTCTAGATCCTGATCCCCAGTTGCTGACCTCTGCCTGAACCCCGACTACGTCTTGCCTGACCCCTGGTGCCGCTACGATCTCTGCCTTCCCGTTATCGACCTATTGCCTGTCTCTGGACTTCCGTCACTCACGCTCTTGCTATTGGTTCTCCAGTCCTCCCACATATAAGCTTACATCCTTTGAGCCATTAAGTCCTGGGGGCAACCGATCCCGGGTAGGCGTATCTTGCGTCCCGGCAAGCGGGGGCTCCTACAGGTGAAGCTGGCTGTGGAGATTGGGGGTTGTGAGCTTATTAAGAGGGCTGGAGTTACCCCGAGCGTGACATTATCACAGGCCCAAAAATGGATGACCTGGTACAGCAGGTGCAAGCTATGGCCACAGCGATCAACCAACTCGCTCAAAGAGTGGCCACTCAGGAATCTCGTCAAGTGCCAACTTCCGCTGTACCACCTCATTTCTCCGAACCTAAGATTCCACTGCCTGAGAAATTTTTTGGAGAACGAGCAAAATTTTCCAATTTCAAGAATGCCTGCGAACTATATTTTAAGTTAAGACCTATCTCCTCTGGCACAGAGGTCCAACGAGTAGGCCTAGTCATTTCCTTGCTTCAAGGAGACCCACAGTCCTGGGCCTTTAGTTTACCGTCCCATGACATTGCTCTACAATCAGTGACTGCCTTCTTCAATGCTATGGGCGTTTTATACGCCGATCCAGATATACAGTCTACCGCAGAGAATAGGCTTCGGGCCTTAAAACAAGGACGGAATTCGGCTGAAGACTACTGTGCTGAATTCCGCCGCTGGGCTATCGAAGCTAGGTGGAACGATCCAGCTTTGTGTAGTCAGTTCAGGGTGGGACTGTCGGATAGCATCAAGGATGCCTTAGTCAATTTTCCCCCGCCAGCGGACCTAGATCAATTAATGCAGGTCTCCATTAAAATAGACCGACGTCTTAGAGAAAGGGCCAGGGAGAGAGTCGGGGCTCCCACGTCCTTTAGACCAGTCCAGAGTCATAGATCCCCGGTTCCCCGTGGAGAAAATACCTCATCATCCTCCCAGGAAGAACCTATGCAATTAGGGAGAACCCGCTTATCCCAAGAGGAGAAACAGCGTAGGCGATCCGAGGGGTTATGCCTGTATTGCGGGAATTCTGGTCATTTTGCAGGGTCCTGTCCCAACAAGGGGAAACCGGCGGAAAACTTCCGCACCCAGACCAGGTAGAGAGTACTGATCTGGGTGAGTCAGTTTGTAACTCTCGCCAGAATAAGATGCTTGTACCTATTGATTTGTTTTGGGGGTCCTCTAAGCAGACAGTTTCCGCCTTCATAGACAGTGGTGCGGCTGGAAACTTTTTGGACAGGAGCATGATCTCCACCTTAGGGATCCCTGTAGTTCCTCTTGAAAGATCCCTACAAGTTTTAGCTATCAATGGAAAGGCAATCCAGGGAGGTCCTATAAATACCAAGACCCCACCTCTCAGACTAATTGTCGGCTCTTCTCACTCTGAATTCTTAGAATTCTTTATTTTTGATTGTCCGGAAACTCCGGTGGTTTTGGGATACCCCTGGTTGCAACTCCATAACCCGGTGTTAGATTGGCGGGCTGGGGAGTTGGTCAAGTGGAGTGACCACTGTAAAGGTCACTGTTTTAATACAGGCCTCAGAAGCGTTCAAGTCTTACCACAGGAATTACCTCAGCCATACGCTGATTGGATCGATGTATTCTCTGAACGCTCTGCTGATACTCTTCCTCCACATCGGTCCTATGACTGCCCCATTGACTTGCTGCCTGGCACAATTCCCCCGAGGGGAAAGATTTATAACCTTACCCTGCCCGAGGAGCAAGCAATGAGGGAGTATATTACCGAAAATCTTAGGAAAGGATTTATCCGTCCCTCTACCTCGCCTGCTGGGGCCGGGTTCTTTTTTGTAGAGAAAAAAGATGGTGGCTTGAGACCGTGCATAGATTATCGAGCCTTGAATAAGATCACTGTAAAAAACCGATACCCCTTACCCTTGATTGGGGATCTGTTCAATCAAGTCACAGGAGCTCAAATTTTCTCCAAATTGGATTTGAGAGGGGCTTACAATCTGATTCGCATCCGACAGGGGGACGAGTGGAAAACTGCATTTAATGTGAAGGATGGGCACTATGAGTACCTGGTCATGCCCTTCGGTCTTTGTAATGCGCCAGCCGTTTTCCAAGATTTTGTTAATGATATATTCAGGGAATATCTCGGTAGATTTGTAGTCATCTACTTGGATGATATTCTCATTTTTTCTAATTCTTTACCGGAGCACAGACACCATGTTAAGTTGGTGCTACAAAAATTAAGAGAGAACAACTTATTTGCTAAACTGTCTAAGTGTGTGTTTGAAGTCACTACAGTTCCCTTCCTAGGGTATGTTATTACCAACCAGGGTTTGGAGATGGACGCGGGGAAGGTTTCAGCAGTTCAGGATTGGGTCCAACCCAAAACTTTAAAGGAATTGCAACGTTTTCTAGGTTTTGCAAATTTTTATCGGCGTTTCATAAAAGGCTTTTCCCATGTTGTTGCACCCCTTACCAACCTTACCCGCAAGGGGGCTTTTACTGCTAACTGGTCCCCCTCTGCCTGTGAGGCCTTTCTAACCTTGAAACGGGCCTTTACTTCGGCACCTGTCTTAGTGCATCCAGATATTCATAAAGCTTTTATTATTGAAGTGGATGCTTCTGAGCTGGGAGTGGGTGCAGTTTTGTCACAATATTCTGGTAACCCTGAGCGTCTCCATCCATGCGCTTATTTTTCGCGTAAATTCAGTACCGCGGAACAAAATTATGATGTTGGCAATAGGGAACTATTAGCTATTAAACTGGCATTTGATGAATGGCGACACTGGTTGGAGGGTTCATTACATCCTATAACTGTGTATACTGATCATAAAAATCTCGAATACATAGGTTCTGCCAAGAGGCTGAACTCTCGTCAGGCACGTTGGGCATTATTCTTCTCGCGTTTCAATTTTATTATTACTTTCAAGCCGGGTGTAAAAAATACTAAAGCTGATGCTCTATCTCGCATGTTCGGTGAATGTAAGGATCGGGGTGATTCTGGAGAACCAATAGCAAGAGCGTGAGTGACGGAAGTCCAGAGACAGGCAATAGGTCGATAACGGGAAGGCAGAGATCGTAGCGGCACCAGGGGTCAGGCAAGACGTAGTCGGGGTTCAGGCAGAGGTCAGCAACTGGGGATCAGGATCTAGAAGCGTCAGTTCAAGCAAAGGTCGGCAACAAGGATTCAGGATCGAGAGGCGTCAATTCAGGCAGAGGTCGGCAACAAGGATTCAGGATCGAGAATGGTCGTACAATCAAATCGGCAACAGGCTAGACTTCACAGGAGTAGGTAACACAGGGTTCTGAGCGCTATCACAGGCAATTCACAACTGAGAGGGAATTGCCTTTATAGGAACAGGTCTGAGGGAAGCAGTGTACTGATTGGAGCACATAGGATTCCAAGGGTAATTGGCTGCAGAGCAGAAGAGGGCGAAGCCCTCAATCCCCTAGGATTCATTAACCCTTTAATTGATCCTCCGGCGGGTGCGCGCCGCACAGCGCCGCCGGAGGGCATAACAGACACGTGCTCGCGTCCGCGCGTGAGCACGTCTCCTGGAGGAGGAAGCGGGGGGCGTGGCTGAGCTGGGCGCCGCTCGAGCCGACGCTGCTCGAGCCGACGCCGCTCGGCGCGGCCGCCGCACAGTGACAGCTGCAGCTGGCCGCCTGGGGACGTCACTGGAACGGGGATCAGGTAAGCGGTTCCTGACAGTACCATTGTATCATGAGGAATCATGCTTTTACACGCAATACACATTTTTGTTGATGCAAAAATGTACACTTTAACCTTCCTTTACTATACATACCAAATGTTTGTATTCTGCCACCAGTCCATTTCCTTGTACCTTGTCTAGCGTCTTGGTTTCCGATCCAAGCAAATTAAATCTGCGGTATCTTTAAAGGAAAAAAAAATAATAAAGAACATTTTCAGCCCAAAAAACACCCCAAAAGGCTATACTTACCACGTGAGCCACGCATACTGTCAGCGATAATGCGGCGCTGCAGATCCTACCTCGCACTTCACGCATGATCGCTCGTCCACCGCGCCGTCCTCCTGGTTCGTTACTCTCCATTGCAATGGAAAGGGGCGTGTTAAATCTTCACACATGCCTTTCCATTGCAGTGAAAGGAAGGGGGCGTGCCTGCTCACCTGGACGAGCCAGGGGGGCAACGTCGTAGGACACAGGAAGAAACACGTGAACTGGCGTGCAGTGCGGGCCAGTGATCCAGCGATTAGGTAAGATCTGCAGCACCGCACTATCGCCGACAGTCTGTGTGGGACATAAGTATAGTTTTTTCTTTGGCTAAAAAATGTTAACAGTAATTGACTAAAGAGATTTATGAAAACAAATTGTAAGCACAAAATATAGGCCAATGTAAGATTATCTGTGGATAAGGATCAGATGAAGATCTTACCCTTTGATATCAGGGGGTTTCCTGCAAGAAGAGAGGTACATTGATAAATACAATGTTTTGCAAGTTTTGCAACATTTACAGTCAGAATACAAAAACTTAGGCATGACCTTTGTAAAGCAGATTGCTAATATACAATGTAGGCTATATCACATGACCTAAACTTCGGACCCACTTCGCGTACAATTAACTAGATTTGAAATCTAAAAGATTTGTAGTGGTAACTTGCTGTCAGGTATGCATTAGGAAGGCTCCCAGGACACGTTTATTTTAGACACTGCTAAATGCTAAAATATAGTAACATTTGTAAGGTCAGTACAGCCTGTATAAAAGCAAAAAAAAAAAAAAAAACATTGAGCATCTAATTCCAGTGGTCTAGTAGCTATAGTGGTTATCTAAAAAAAAAAAAGAAAAAAGTTTTTTGCTCCACCTATCAGATTGTTGGACACTATACACAGTAGTTCAATAAGGAGTGATACTCGACTGCAGTGTCATTGCCCCACCAGAATATCAATACCAAAAAATTCTCTTCTTGGAGATGCATTGTAGTGAAATATACCTTTAAAGAGGAACATCGGAGGCACTCCAGGGCCTTCCGAGTTCCACTCTTTGGGGCATCCTAAATTGGGAGCCCCACTGTGTGCACCCCCCCAACGAACGCCAATTTCACTCACCTTCCCCTGCCCGACCTTCCTGAATGGACGGCATGGGCACGCCATGGCTAGAAGGTGAGCAGGAGATGCAGCTGGTGGTGCATTCGGCTCCCTTTGGCACAGATACTAGGGTCCTCAATGTGGGACAGTTTAAAAAAGTTTGTGGGTGATGGGCGTGGTAGAGGTGGGGTTAAGGATGTGGCTTAATTATGGGTCACATTCTCTAAGAATATTTGGTCTATAAAAGATGTTGGTGATGGAGTCAATGCTCAGAAATTCATGCATTCCACTACCGCCATTACACAGAGCAGTTCGAGCAGTCGTCCCCACGTCAGCAAAGTGGTTTTCCCAGAGTTTTCGGAGCGACAGGGAGCCTCAAAGTGGGACTGCCCCACTAAAAGTGGGAGATCTGGTCAGTTTACCAGTACCGGTAGTCCCCACTATCCCCGCGGCCCAGAGCCAAGCTGCGCCCCCTGGTGTCTGTCACCCTAAACGGTTGTGCAAATAGCAAGGTTGTCCAGCTCACCCGGTCCCCAAAAAGCCTAACTTTTACTTACTGTGATTAAAATAATGAAGCCCAGTGTCAGTGTGTTTTAAAACGTGAAACCCCCAGACCTGCTCCTGGGACACTCATAGGATTGAGTTGTCTTTTTTCTTCTATGCGGTCATGCTGAATGGTTGTGTCATGTTTGTATGCTCCTTTATAACTGAAATAACACACTGAAGCTACCTGAGGAGCAGTGCCAGGACAGTGCAGGAACAGGGGATGGTGTTCCAATTTCCCACTTCTGTTATTGTACAAGGGGTGTATTATTTAAAAACAATCTATTTTTAATAACATATGTTATTCTGATAAGCACATTTAATTGTAGACAAAACATTAAGTTAGTTTCCTGGTAACTTAGTTTATAAGTGCCCAAAAGGTCAGCATACCACTGAGAGATAATGGCTCCGCCACAAGGTAGGAACACATGACCAGCATAATTCACAAAAGCTTTAGCTCCTCCTCCAGGCCCCAGTAGGTTAACAGATCTGAAAAAACAAAGACAGACAAAGTGCCAACTGGTAAATCAGTAAGATAACCTATAAAATGACATATCCTGAGGGTGGGAGCCTGTATGCTGCCCCTTCGGATGTTTAGAAAAGAAGTTACCAGGTAACTAAAGTTTTCTCAAAACATCCTTAGGGCAGCATACCACTGAGAGAATAAGGGAGATACTACCTCTACTGGGTGAAAAAGGCTGCTTGTAACCAACTCCTTCCAAAGGAGTGATCTTGTAAGGTGAGCAGATCCAAGCGGTAATGATTAACAAATGCCTTCGCTGAATACCAGGTTGCCGCTCTACAGATCTGTTCGATAGAGGCACCAGCTTGCTCTGCCCAAGATGTAGAAATACTTCTTGTTAAATGAGCTGTAATCTGCCCGGAGAAGGAGATCCATTGTAAGCAAAACTGATAGTGCTCTTTATCCATCAGGCCAACGTTGCCACAGAAACATGCTGACCCTTCCTGTGGCCCGAGAAGGATACAAATAAGCTCTTAGCCTTCCTCCAATCCTTTGTCGAAGGTATTCCAGAAAACAGGCCCTGACATCCAAAGACATATCTACAGAACCCATGGAGAGAATAGCTATCCCCAGCGGATAGAAGGATAATCTCTTGGGTCCGATGAAAGTCAAAAGAGAACTTCTGGAAAGCTTGAAAAAGGGGGGACGGCAGGATAGAATCTGGATATCGCTGATTCAGCTGGGTGAAGTTATCGCCACCAAAAAGAGAGTCTTCCATGTAAGAAATTTATTATGAGAGGTCAACAGAGGTTCAAAGGATGGTGCAGCCAGAGCTCTAAGGACCCAGGCGAGATCCCAAAAGCTAGCAAAAAATGCCTGACCAGTGCAAAAGACGAAAGTCTCTTATCCAAACTGAAAGGGCTGCTAATTGGACCTTCAGGGTAATGATGCTGATACCCAGGTGGACTCCTTCCTGAAGAAAATCCAATACGACTGGGAGACTAGAAATGTATCATCGAATACGAACCTTTCAGGTGTTAAAAGTTTTCCACATTTTCGAATGAATCTCTTCCTTGCCGGAAAGCAGAGTCTTGATCACCTCTCCCGAAAAACCCTTTCTTAGGAGCATCGCAATCTCAGGGTCCATACTGTCAGGCACCACCACAAGCACTGGTCCCTGCAATAGAATGGAAGATATGGTCTAACCGGGAGTTCCCAAGGTTCTTGAACCAAGAGCAGCTTCAGAGTTGAAAACTATGGCCTCTTTGGCCACCATGGGGCTAGCAGCAGAACCATGGTTGATTGGGAGGATATTATGTTTAGACCCTGGAGGAGGATCCGAACTGAAGGAAAAGCGTAAGCCTGACTGAAACACCACTAATGAGCCAGGGCATCTATTTTAAAGTGGACTGAAACCCAGCTGGATCGGCCCGGGAATGTATAAGATTCCAGGGCCGATCCATTCCCTCCCCGCGAGGCATCCAAAATCGGGATGCCCGACTGTGAGAAACCCCCCAGGTCTCCCGCTACGCTTACATTAATCCCGGTCCAACGGCGCCCAAGCTGGCCATTTGTGAATGGCCGGTGCCGGCACGCTCCCTGTTAGAGAGGCAAGACTCGCATAGCTTGACGAACAGAAATTGACAGACTGCAGTACAGGGACTGAATGGCTTCCTGAAGGATAGTAATCTACGATTTATTTTTCTGAAGAATCGTATTAATCTCGAACCTCAGATAAGTCATGATCAATGATGGGACTACACTGGATTTCTGGAAGTTCAGATTCAACCCAATCGTAGCAAAAAATCCTTTGTAGATTGCAGATCTTGGAGCAACCTCTCCTGATCTGGGGTAGAAAGGAGAAGGTCATCTAGGTATGCTATGATCCTGACTCCTCTTTGCCTTAACGCAGCCAGAGATTCTGCTAGAACCTTGTTAAAGGTTCTCGGAGCCAACGCCAGCCCAAAGTGTAGGCATACAAATTGCAAGTGGAGTATTTGGTCCCCCACGAAGGAGCCAGGTGGAAGCAGATTCCTCACAGAGAAGATGGACTCCCCGGAGGCCTTCTTTACCAGAAAAATGCTCAAGTAGAACCCCCCCTATTGTTGGCAGGGAACTGGGACAATCCCCCCCAGTCTCTACTGCCTGCCCCTTGAGAGAGGAGTAACAAAAAAGTTCCTGGGAGTGACGTGCATGAATTCTATTGAGAAACCCTTCCTTATTCCCCTGGAGATAAAGGGCCCATCCAGTAGAGTCTCCCACCAAATGTGAAAGTTTTAACCAGGCACCTGGACCAGGCGTCATTGCTTCTTAGGGACTGACTGTTGGGTCAGTGGATCCTCTAAACGTGCCTCTCCTAGAAGTAGAAGGGGCCGCTCTAAACGAGTCCTTGATAAGAAAGGGCCGTCTAGAAGAGGGCTGACTAGAAAAAAAAAATCCTATTCTTGAAATCCTTACGCTTATAGGGAAAAATACAATTCTGTGATTACTCACCTGTAGAATTGATTTTGTTGGTATCCTGCTCGGGTCGCTTCATCTTCATTCTTCACTATTGGGTTATCCGCCACAAGGTGGCGCAGTTGACTGCAAGAAAACTTGTGGCTCCTCCCGGCCCATATAAGGGCAGCAAATTTCCCATAACTCCCAGTTTCGAAAAGCAGTAATACAGAGAAAAGCCGGGAGGCCAGAGACCATGTTATGTCGCACATCCCCACTATAAACTCTCTCAACGGCAATCACCATAACAAGGCAAAAGAGGATAACAGAACAAGGGTGGGATGAAGCGACTCGAGCAGGATACCAACAAAATCAATTCTACAGGTGAGTAATCACAGAATTGTATTTTTCCTGGTATCCTGCTCGGGTCGCTTCATCTTCATTCTTCACTATTGGGACATTCAAAACAGTGTCCAAGAAGAAGGGTGGGATCCCCAGTGAGCAACAGCGCATAGTTCATGACACTACCGCCTGAAGCACTTTGCGACCAAAAACAGCATCAACCTTGTAAAACTTAGATAAAATATGAACTGAAGACCAAGTAGCGGCCTTACAAACCTGTTCAACTGAAGCCTGGTGCTGAAAAACCCAAGAGGCACCAATAGCTCTAGTGGAATGAGCTGTAACGTGGAAAGGGGGTTCCTTCCCCTTGGCAGAATACGCTTGCACCACCGCCCGTCTGATCCACTTGCTGATAGTGGATTTGGCTGGAGGCAAGCCCTTCCTAGATCCGTCAGGAAGGACAAACAGAGAGTCCGACTTCCGAAAGGACTCCGTAGCAACCAAACAGTACCCTCATTGAGATGAAAGGCAGAGACAACTTGGCAAGAATTCCGGTTTAAGACGGAAAACCGCTTTTTCCTGATGCTGCTCAAAATAAGGAGGCTTCATAGAAAGCGCCGCCAGCTCAGAGACGCGACGCACCAAGGTGATAACTACCAAAAAGACCACCCTCAGAGTCAGAATGGACAGAGCAGCATCGCACAAGGGCTCAAAGGGGGGACCCTGGAGAGCAGAAAGCACCAAGTTCAAATCCCACACCGGTAGCAAAGTTTACGCGGCGGACGTACATGGGTAACTACTTGGAAAAAAGTCTTGATAAGCCTATGATTGGCGAAGGATCTTTGGAAAAAAATAAATAAATAGCCAAGGCCGAAACCTGTCCCTTGAGGGTACTCAGTTGTAGACCCGACTCCAGACCATGTTGTAGAAATTCCAAAATCCTGGAAAGGGAAAAAGTGCGACAAGGAAGAGACTTAGACTCACGCCAGGCAATGTAATCGTGCCAGACCCTTTAAAAATCACGGAAGAGGCCGGCAGCCCCTTATCCATCAGGATGGAGATTTCAGCAGCCAAGCCGTCAAAGCCAGCGTTTGCAAATTGGGATGGCGCAGTAGTCCCTGAGTGAGGAGCCCTGGATCGACGGGCATGAAGAAGTGATCCACCGCCATCTGGAAAATGTCCGCGAACCAGAATCTTCTTGGCCAGCGGGGGGCCACCAGGATGGTCGGTACCCCTTCCTGGGCTATCTTGCGCAGCACACGACCCAGCAGACGAAAGGGAGGAAATGCATAAAGGAGTCGAAATTCCGTCCAAGGAATTGCAAGAGCGTCCGTGGCGAAAGCCAGAGGATCTCTTGACAGAGAGACGAATCTTGGAAGCTTGTGATTGTGACGGGACGCAAACAGGTCCACGTCCGGCTGACCCCAGCGGCGACACAGGGCGTAAATGATCTTGATGCTGAGAGACCATTCCCCCAGAGGAGACGTCCCCCTGCTCAGGGAGTCCACCTCCTGGTTCTCCACCCCTGGGATGTAAACAGCCGAGATGCAGGGAACATTCTCCTCTGCACAAGACAAGATCAGGGACACTTCCTTGAGGGCACGTTTGCTCCGAGTCCCCCCCTGATGCTTGATGTAGGCGACCGCCGTCTGATTGTCCGAGCGGACCTGGACTGCACGACCTCGTAGGTAGGGAGTCAACTGGGAGAGAACCAACCTGATCGCTCTCAGCTCCAGCAGATTGATAGGCACATGGGCCTCCTGAGGACCCCACTGGCCCTGGAACTTCAGCGATTGCCAAAAACCCTCCCTAACTGGTCAGACTGGCGTCCGTGGTGACAATCTCCCAGCGGTAGAAGGGACCTGCCCACTAGAAGATTTCTCGAGTCCAAACACCACGAGAGGGACTGTCTGGCCAGAGGGGACAGAACAAATTCCTGCTCCAGAGACTCCAGTGTCCAATTCCAAATGGACAAGAGATTCAACTGAAGAGGTCTCATGTGGAACTGGGCGAAGGGTACAGCCTCAAAGCAAGACACCATGAGACCCACCAACTGCATCCCCAGACGGATGGAGGGGTGGGAGCATGACAAAGTCATGCCCAGGAAGGACCTCACCAAGGACGGATCGAAAAGACTTGGGAAAATTGATCACCCAGCCGAAAGCTTTGAGAGAGGACAATACCTTCTGAGTGTCGCTCTGGCCTGTTGAAGAGATTGAGCAGCAATCAACAAGTCACCCAGGTAAGGATAAATGCGAATGCCCTGGCTCCTCAAGAGGGCCATGACACAACTGGTAGTGTTGACCCTCCAAGGCGAACCTCAGGAACTTCTGATGTCCCCGGAAAATAGGAAAGTGCAGATAGGCATCCTTGATGTCCACTGTGGTCATGAAATTGTGGGGCCGAAGGGAGTTCACCACCGACCGTAAGATCTCCATGTGGTTGAACCTGACAAATCTGTTGAGACCCTTCAGGTCCGTGAACAGATTGGAATAGAACCCCGTTCCTGAAGAGGCACAGGACAAATCACTCCGGACCACAGAAGTCGTTGGAGAGCCAACCTCAGGCCCTGCGCCGTCAAGGGGTTCTGGGAATCCGGGACTGAAAGAATCTTGGGGGCGGCCAAGCTGCCAGCTTTATCTTGTAGCCGGAGGACACCACCTCCTGAATACACCGGTCCGAGACGTGTTGTCTCCAGACGTGAGCAAAAAGCAGAAGCCGTCCCCCCCACCCGGATGGGTGAGGGCACCTCCTCATGACTGAGGGGGCTTGGGCTTGGACCCCCAGGAGAGACCGGGACGACCGCGGGATCTACCTCATCCCCAGGAGTCCCTGCGACCACCAGGGAAGGAAGAACCTCGTCCCCCTCGGAAGGGACGAAAGAAAGAAGAACCCCGAAGGGGCCGTGCTTGCTTCCGGCGCTGAGGGAGCCAGCCATCCTTGGCCAAGAGGTCAAGACGCTCCCCAAAAAGACGAAGTCCCATGAAGGGAATCCCGGTGAGCAGCGTCGCCCACCCACTGCCGCAGCCAAATTGACCGACGGAGAGCATCCAGCAGGGCCGAAGCCCTACCGCCAAGCCGGACGGCATCGTCCATGGCTGAGAACACAAAAGCAATAAAGTCAGTGCAAGCCAAAAGTTCCTTATACTCGCCCGCTCGCTTGCGGGTTTGGGTGGCCTCAACAAGGCGCTTTACCTTCTTTTTAATGGCAATGGAGAAAATGGCCGCTGCGCATACAGGACGCAGACCAGCCCCCACAAAAGTGAAGGCATGGCAAGCAAGTTGATCCATGCGCCGAGCAGCATTATCACGTAAGGTAGTAGTGTCCGGAGATGGCATAACAGACTCATTGGAGAGCCCCAGGACAGGAGCGTCCGCCTCCGGGGGGCAAGACCAAAGACGGACCAATTCCTCCAAAAAGGGATACCGTCTGTCCAGCCCCTTAGGCACAGAGGGCAGTTTATTAGGTCTCTCCCATTCCTTAAACACCATTTGGAAAAATGTCCCTGCTCCAGGAACACCAGGCGCTGTCTATCAGGGTGGAAAAGCTCCCCCTGCTTCTTTTTGGCCGCCTTCGGGGGAACAATGTGCAAGGTATCGAACACCGCAGACAAGAGCCTATCCGTGTCATCGGGGACCCACATGTTCTCATCTGAGGAGGACCCGGGGTCACTGTCAAGTCGCCCGGGCGGTCCCTGGAGGAGTCGGAATCATGGAATAAAGCCTCATAAGCATCATCATCAGCAAAGAGAGAGAAGCCGGGTCCAAATGCCGCTTCTTACTAGAGGCCTTGCCAACGGCTAGATGGGACAATTGCCGTTCAGGGCTGGCCACGTGTAACGCTAGGTTCGATTGGAACTCTCTGCTGGCATCCCCCTCGCTGGGGGCTAAATGCAGACGCAGGGATGTTGGCGATGCCGTAGGAAGAATAGGGCTGGGGAGAGTAGCGCTCGCCCCATCTTGTTCCGCAATGACACTCTGGGTGCAGGGGACACAAACCGCGCTACGACCACTCAAAGGGGTGTACCACACATAAGACACAGCTGAGCCTGCCCCGAAGGGCCCCCAAGCTCGCTATCCCCAGAAGCCTCCATATGGTGATTATTAGCAATAAGGGGTTAAAGGGCACAGAGGGCCCAACCCAGACAATCCCCAATACTAGCCCCCCAAAACCCGAGACGGGAGGGGGGGTGGACCTGGAGGAACCACAAGTACTATATGGGACCAGCCTGCAAGTCACAATGGAAAAAAGGGGGGGGCACAATAAGCATCCCACGGCACATGGATGTTACAGCACAACATGGCAGAAAAACAAAATTAACAAAATGAAAAAGACCGGACTCACGGACCCACAGCGTCGGACCTGGGCCGGGGACCAGGAAGAGGCAGGAGAGGAGCCAGGCAAGTGCAGCAGCAGGGCTCCCAATCGAGAAAATGGCACCGGATCACAGCACCCCAAGGGGCGGCCCTGCCCCCCTCCCCCGCAGCACGCGAACGCCGGGCGCCTGTTGCCAGTAGAAAATGGCGCCCGGAGCAGGAAGGGTAGAGAGGGACCCCCCTTCCCCCCACCCCTGCCGCGGAGCTCGCTCGGCGCCCGCAGCAGGCGGAGAGCACGCCGGGGGACAGGCGGAGTGAGGGAGGTAAGTATAAGCAAGTGGGAGACACAACCAGCGGCGGCCAAGCACCCCCCCCCCCCGACGACGGAGCACCAGGGAGGAGAAGAGCAGGAACGAGGGAGGTAAGTATAGACCAAGTCAAAATCAGCATAAGTCACACAAGCACAACACAATGAATAGAGCTTGTGGGAAAACACAAGGGCAGGCATAAGGGAATCCCAGTGGTTCCGCTCCCCCCCCCCATATAGGCTCACCCTTCGGGTACAGGGTCTGCGGCCCAGAGCATAGCTCTGTGAACACCCGACCCCAGGTGTTCCCCTACCTTCACATGAACCGCAGCCAGGGCTGGGAGGTGGGATGGGTCCCGGAACAGGTGGGAATAGGCCTGCATGGCCAACGGGCTTGGGATGCCCCGCTCACCTACGATAATCCAGAGAGAGATAATCAGTCTTCGCAGCCTAGACTGCAAGGAAACTCTGGGGAGTTATGGGAAATTTGCTGCCCTTATATGGGCCGGGAGGAGCCACAAGTCTTCTTGCAGTCGACTGCGCCACCTTGTGGAGGATAACCCAATACTGAAGAATGAAGATGAAGCGACCCGAGCAGGATACCAAGAAAAGACTTATTTCTTTCAGCAGATATGTCTAGCACTTTCTCTAGTTCTGGGCCAAGGAGGAATTCCCTGTTAAATGGCATGGCACACAGACACATCTTTGAATCTGTATCCTCTGACCAGTTACACAGCCACAAAGTCATACGCACCGAATTGGTAAGGGCCATGGCCCGAGCCAAATATCTCACTGATTCTACCATGGCATCAGATAAAAAAGAACCGGCAAAGCCTTTTTACCTTGTTAATGTCTGTCTGCTATAAAAGCTGTTGAAGCCAATAATTAAGATTCCTGGCAATGCATGTAGAGGTCAGATACGGTTTGAGAGTACAAGATTCAGCCTGCCATGCTTTCTTCAAGAGGGTATCCATCTTTCGTGTCTAAAGCATGTTTGAGGATACCAAAGTCATCAAATGCTAAATCCACCCCCCCTTAGGGACCGTAGAAAAGGGGGAATTCATTCCAAATATGCAAGTCTTCCTCAATGAACGAATAACGCCTCTTAAGAGCCCCTGGTCTGGAAAACCTTTTTAACTGGGTCATTCCACTCATTAAGGATAGCCTTAACCGAGTTATGAATGGGGATGGTCATAGGGGTATCAGGAACAAAATTGGGATAAAACCCATCATGTTTAGGGGTGCAACTTCTATCCTCAATGCCCATAGAAAGATGAACTATATGCAGGAAATATGGTAAATCTTCTGGAGGGAAAATAAGTGAACAAAGAAACTAAACAGCATCAGAAACTAAACAAAGGACCTCCTCGGATCAGGAGGAATGGCCCTCATTGCCCTTTAGAGAGCAGTATCAAAGTCCTTTGACTCCTGCCCTCTAGAAAAAAAAGGGGGTCTAGGGGTGCCCAGATAATTCCTTGCGTCCCGTGGGGTCCTAAAAATCTCAAAGGAAAAAGGAAATATGATCGTTCAGAGCTCTTATACAGGAATATAGTAGCTTGATTTCACATAATCGGGCATCTACTACTTTTGTACTTAGACTTGGAGCCAGTTTGGTCTTGGATACTTCCTTAGTGGGCTTGGTCTAAAATACAAAAGAAGGAGTAGGAGGCTGTGAGGATCCTATATAACCTTCTAATCACAGGAAAATAACACACAGTAGCCCTTAAAACTGCAAGACCGTGCCTATAAATAAAAAAGGGACTTACCGGAGCAGAGCTGGACCCCTTCTTCCAAACTGAGCGGATGACAGAGACTCAGATGAATTTGGATCAGTCGGGTTGCTTAAAGGATGTTGATCCACAGAAGATGATAGAGGAGCAGAGACTTGCAAGGATTCCCCTGCCTGATCTATCATTCTGAAGTCTGGTGTGGGGTAAAGACACCCCTCCCCAAGACTCAATAAAAAAGCAAGCAGGGAGGTTCATAATTGCTAAATTCTTTAACCCTCTGATGTAAATGAGAGGGAGGCCAGATAAAGCTTCCCCCTTAAGCCGGGAGCACGTACATCAGATGGGGCCTCCGGCAATGCTGATGTCATCAGGTGTTGCCGGTGGAATCTCTTCCCTGCAGAGCTCAGATCCATTCCCCTCCTCAGGCCTGGTTCAAAAAGCAGAAGAGGCTCGTTCGCATACCGCAGTCCGGCTCCAACTGCAGAAGGAGACCCAGCGAGCTCCCCACAGACACTCGGCCAGGGGAAGAGCGCGGGACCGTGTGGTGGAGAGTTGCGTGTCCCCGCCAAGCCTGAACGTTATAGCAGCTGCAGAAACCTGGGCTCCAGTGGTCCCTCTCAGCGCTGGCCAGCACTGCATAGGTACTGGAGGGAGGGGTGGTGGGAAGGGAGGGGACCCGGCAATCTCCTTGGAGATTCCACATGGCCTCAGACGCCAGACTATCTGGTCTGAAGTCAGCGCTGAACCCCCCCCACTCACCTTTAGAGTCAGGGACAGGGGAATCTGGCCTGTCCCCTGGGTCCCTGGCAGGATGCCTCTGGAGCCAGAGAATGGGTCCACCCAAGCAAACCCACAGTGACCCGGTCATACTTACCTAAACCAAAGGTGTAGGAGCTGGTGGTCTGGCTCCTGCCCTAGGCAGGAACACATGAAGAACTAGGGTCTGGAGGAGGAGCTAATGCTTTTGTGTATTCTGGTGGTCATGTGTTCCTACCGTGGGACAGAGCCATAATCTCTCAGTGGTATGTTGCCCTAAGGATGTTTTGAGAAAAAAAATAATATACCCTAGACACCTGTTCTAATTATGTTTTACTGCAAGCACTTCAGGCTCCTAGAAGAGGATGTGCACAACCGCAACTACTCTGAATTCATGTCAGATTAACATGGTGCGTCTGGACACACTGAGCCAATAGAGGGAGTGTGTCTGGAGCATATATGAAGAGAATGTTTGAAGGAAAATCGCATTGCTGAAGCAGATGGTAAGAAAAATATGCTATAATACTATAGCATTAGTGCTATTGTGGGCTAAAAGCAATCACTACATTTCTTCTTAATGTGTTTCTTTTGCAGTTTCTATGTATCCAGAACTTACTTATCAATCGTGTAAGAAACCTTCATTACGTTCCTGATTTCGGGCAAGTTAACAAGGAGTCTAGAAATTAAAAATACAAAAAAATGAATTTAAAAGTCAATTCCAGGATAGAAAAGTAAAAAGATCTCTACACAATTTTCCTACCCCACAGCAGACGTCTTGAGGGCCGAATACTCAATACTAATGTGCCTAACAGAATTACCTACGCTCATACAGAGGGAGGGAGCCAAACTGTGTCGTCTTGGGCCCACCAGTAGAACCTACAGTTTAATGCAAATATTATGTGTTTATGTGTAGGACAAAAATGATTGGTCTGCCAGTGCAACCCCCCAAAAAAAAACCTTAACATTGACCAAATTGTATAAAATTCTATAATATGGACCCACATATATATATGGCAGACACTTTATTTGTCTGTTTTATGGTTGAGATAGCACTATTGGCACTTTAATGGTGCACATTTTTTCATAGCACTAGAAATATTAATAATATAATTTTTTTTTTTTTCTCACTTACTAGCACCTTAGCACTTTCATAGACTGCTGCTCTTATCTTTAGAATATGTGCATTAGCTTACTCTTGCATTAGAGCCATATATTAGGGGTCCGTCTCCCAAACACTTTTATTGTCTTTTTAATTGTCTCTGTCTTTAATGGTTGTAATGTGGATATTCTAATAAAGGCATATAGACCAAAAGAAAATTTTGTTTCAGTGCACCACAAATCCACATACCGTATATCAAATAACAATGAGGCTATGTGCTGTGGGTGGAATCCCCATATGTAATCCACATCAAAGAAAGAAAGAAAATAGCGGCTCCAGGAGCCGCCAAGGGTCAACCCACTGCACCAAAACACCTCCCAATCAAGTAGAAATTCAAATCAGATAATCAATATTTATTGATAAAAAATCCCAAGCATAACATCACATTAAAATCATCCATTCACAAACATACATATTTCATAGCAGGAGACCACCCCGGGCAAAGTGAAAAACCCCCCTTAAACATGATATAAACCAAAGTAAATTAATTATTCTATATACAAAAAAATCATATATTTTATGCATATGTATTATGTGTATCCAACTACTGATTCTACTGCAAAGTGCTGCAGTGCTAGTAAAGTGCATATGGTACAATGTGCAAACTGTGCTATATATATATAAAAACAATGTATATATTCATCTAATAAGTGCTGCCCTTGGGAACAGTGCCCCGCTGTCCCCCAAAGAGAGGAATAAACAGTCCATGCGTTCCGTGGCTACATACCTAGCCATTTCCTCAGGATGATAAAGGCATATTATAGAATTTTATACAAATTGCTGAGTGCGGCTCAATGTTAGGGTTTTTTTGGCCTATTTTATATACACCTCTGATGTTCCCCTATCAGCCAGCACCAGTGTTGTGGTATACTAACATATTACAGTAAGCTGTCTTTCTTTTTCAGTAAGCAAACCTTTCTTTTAATTGTGTTTATGTGTAGGGCTTAGGTACATAGTCATTACGCCAACTACATTGTATGTGAATGGTTAATCCATGCTCTCCTGAAAACAGTGACATCTGCATTACCTGCTGCAACTATCATAGAAACATGTTCAATGTTATCATTACATTACACTACATTACTGGGAATTTGCGCAAGGCAGAAACTAAAAAAGACAATTCTGTGAGTACTCACCTGTAGAATTGCTTTTACCATGTATGGCACGGCCTGCTTCACGAAGTCATAACATCTGGGTATTCCGCCACAAGGTGGCGCAGTGCAATGCAGAAGAGTTGTGGCTCCGCCCGGTACCATGTAAAAATACAATTCTGTGATTACTCACCTGTAGAATTGGTATTATGAGTATACAGTACGTCCTGCTCCACATCTAATACCTTCAGTTGGGATATACTCCGCCAGATGGCGCTGGACTGCAGAGATGTTGAAAATAGGCACCTCCCGGCCCCTCAAATACCCGGGGACCTCCCACAAATCTCCAGCATTGAAAAGCAGTTAATGAGAAGCCGGGAGAATTAAACAACCCAAACTATCAACTATAACAAGGATAACAATCACCATACAGGGGACCCAAGATAATGCAACCAAGGGTGGGTTGGAGCAGGACGTACTGTATACTCATAATACCAATTCTACAGGTGAGTAATCACAGAATTTTATTATTCTTAGTATACAGTACGTCCTGCTCCAAATCTAATACTTACAGTTGGGACATCCAATAGCAGTGTCCATAAGTAGGGTCGGATCCCCAAGAAAACTCAGCAGCAGACAGTTTAAACCACTGCCGCCTGCAGAACCTTTCGGCCAAAAGCAGCATCAGCTGAGGCCCTAACATCAACCTTGTAAAACTTTGAAAAGGTATGAACAGAAGACCAAGTAGCGGCCTTGCAAACTTGTTCAACAGAAGCCTGGTGCTGAAAAGCCCAAGAGGCACCAATAGCACGAATGGAACGAGCAGTAAGGCGGAAGGGAGGATTCTTCCCCTTAGCAGAGTAGGCCTGAATCACAGCCTGATGAATCCACTTGCTGATATTAGACTTGGCCGGAGCCAAACCCTTCCTAGGACCAGACGGGACCACAAAAAGAGCATCAGTTTTCCTGAAAGGTGCAGTAGCCACCAGATAGTACTTCAGACACCTAACCACATCCAAAGAGTGCAAAACCCTCTCCTTAGCATTGCTAGGATTAGGGCACAAAAAAGGAAGAACAATATCCTGATTCAAATGAAAGGCAGACACTACCTTAGGCAGAAAGTCCGGTTTGAAAAGAAACACCACCTTGTCCTGGTGTCTCTCATAGTAGGGGGCTGAATGGAAAATGCCGCCAACTCAGAACATATGCCTGACAGAAGTGATAGCCACCAGAAATACAACCTTGAGCGTAAGAATGGCCAAGGCAGCACCCTGCACAGGTTCAAAGGGAGCACCCTGCAAGGCTGACAGAACCAAGTTCAGATCCCAAACAGGCACCATAGGCTTACGTGGGGGGCGCACATGAGTGACCCCCTGGAAAAAAATCCTGATCAGAGAGTGCTGAGCAAGGACTTCTGGAAGAAAATAACCAGGGCAGAAACCTGACCCTTCAGAGTACGGAGTTGGAGCTCCATCTCCAACCCATGCTGCAGGAACTCCAGAATCCTGGGAATAGAGAACACACGACAGGGAAGAGCCTTAGACTCACACCAGTCAATGTAGGCACGCCAAACCCTGTAATAAATGGAAGAGGTGCCGAACAGCGTATAGCCACCACAAGGGCAGAAGTTCTGGCACACATTCTGATGGTGTCATCCAATGCTGAGAGGACAAATTTACAAAAACATCACAACTGGAGAGTGCATTAAACACCCCACAAAGCAAATCATCAGGGGCACTATAAAGCATATTTCTGATAAAGGATCTAGTGGCCACAGCCGTAATGGCAGAGGCACAGACTAGGCACAGCGCCGTCCCTGTACCAGCAAAGGCGTGGGATGCCAGCTGGTCAATGCGCCGAATGCGCCGAATGCATGACAAAGGTGTTAGATAGCCCTAGTATCGGGGCATCCACATCGGGGGGGGGGGGGGGGGGGATGATCAACATTTAACCACCTCAGCCGGAAAGGGATACTTCCTATCCCAACTTTTTGGAACCCCGGGAAGTTTATTGGGGCGCTCCCATTCCTTGAGCACAAGGTTATGGAAATGTGCCTGCTCTGGACATTCCAAACGTGATTTTGCTGTATGGAAAAGCTCCCCTCTTTGCCTGGGAGCCGCAACAGGGAGAGAGATGGACAGAACCTCAAAAATCTGGGTCAATAATCTGTCAGTGTCATCCGAGGTCCAGGGGTCAGAGCCAGAATGGTCATGACCCCTTGGTCTCTCATCAGATGAGCCTGAATCAGAAAAGAGCTCCCCTTCATCAGACGGGGTATAGCCACAAAGATTCCAAAACATTAGGCGTCAAGTGCCGCTTCTTAGCAGGGGCCTTACGCGCTAAGGACTTAGCAATCAACTGCTCAACAGTAGCCAGTCTAGAAGACACATCAGGCTGAGAATCCCCACTAGTATGCAACTCAGCAGGAGTCAGATTTAAGCTTGGGGAAGTAGGTGAAGTGAAACGAGGTGCAGCCACTGGCAGGCCAGATTGCAATGCAAGCACCTGCTCAGTACAGGGTACACAGACCCGCGCCTTGTCAGCGTCAGCATGAGGCTGCCCACATGCTACACACAGCCGGTCTTGTCCTGAAGGGACCCCGGTCACATTATCCTGGGATGCCTCCATATGGTGATTATAGCGGCGCTATACGCCGATAGGGAATAACGCTAAATAGCAACCACGGATGCCCCAATAACCCGCTAGGGAAGTGGGAGTATTATTTTTACAAGGCCTAAAAGTATATACTAATGCAGGGCCGGGAGAAGCCAAAGGGTTCGTCCCGCCTGAAAGACATAAGCAGACAAGACCTGTAAGCACACAGTAATAAAAATGAAAGATATAAAGCCGCCCGCGAGGGCACTTACGGACCGCGGTAGGTAGGGGTCCGTCGCACATGGGCCAAACAGGCAGGATAAAGATGGCGTCGGTATACCTCGAGGGGCGGGCCGGTATCAGCGATGACGCGGAGCGCGCCAAAGACGGGCCCGCCCCCCCGAAGAGCGCGAAGCCACGAACGTGCAAGCAGCCAATGATGGCGCACCAGCGCCTGAGGTAATGCCGCCGCCAAGCGCGGAACCAAGTCAGCGAGCGGCGGCGGCAATTTTAAAAAAGGCATCCATAGAGGCTCACCATAAGCCTGAACCGCCTACCCTTTGGTGGGGGATTGCGGTGGAGCAGCGCTCCTAAGCACCTAACAGCGGTGCTGCCTACCTTCACCCGACCAGCGCAGCCAAGGCTGGGAGGCATATTACTAGTGGAACGGGTGGGAATAGCCCCGCTCACCTGCGAGTAGAGAGCCATTTCTCGTCCTTCGCAGCCAGACTGCAGAGAAATTCTGGGGATTTGTGGGAGGTCCCCGGATATTTGAGGGGCTGGGAGAAGCCTATTTTCGATGTCTCTGCAGTCCAGCGCCATCTGGCGGAGCATATCCCAACTGTAAGTATTAGATTTGGAGCAGGACGTACTGTATACTAAGAATAAAATAGACTTATCCAGTAGTTGACAAGCAGTGATACAAGAACCGGGAACTAATAAAGATAACAACCCTAACTATTTTGGAACAATCACCATAAAGAGGCAACCAAGAACAATGTAACAAGGGTGGGGTGAAGCAGGCCGTGCCATGCATGGTAAAAGCAATTCTACAGGTGAGTACTCACAGAATTGTCTTTTTCCCAATGCATGGCACGGCCTGCTTCACAAAGTCATAACATCTGGGACTTCCAAAAGCAGTGTCCATAAAGTAGGGTGGGATCCCCAAAGAGTAACAGCAGGCAGTTCAAACCACCACTGCCTGAAGTACCTTGCGGCCAAAAGCAGCATCAGCTGAGGCCTTAACATCAACCTTGTAAAACTTGGAAAAAGTATGAACAGAAGACCAAGCTGCGGCCTTACAAACTTGTTCAACAGAAGTTGGTGCTGAAAAGCCCAAGACGCACCAATAGCACGAGTGGAATGAGCAGTAACCCTAAAAGGGGGAACCTTAGCAGAATAGGCCTGCTCCACCGCCTGATGGATCCACCTGCTGATAGTGGATTTAGCCGGAGGCAGACCCTTCCTAGGTCCAGCAGGAAGAACAAAAAGAGCGTCAGATTTCCTGAAAGACTCAGTAGCAACCAAATAAAACTTCAGAGCCCTGACAACATCCAGAGAATGAAGGGTCCGCTCCTTGGAATTAGCAGGATTAGGACACAGAGAAGGCAAAACAATGTCCTGATTGAGATGAAAAGCAGACACAACCTTCGGCAAGAAATCCGGCTTAAGCCGAAACACCACCTTATCCTGATGCCGCTCAAAATAAGGAGGTTTGATGGAAAGCGCCGCCAGCTCAGAGACTCGCCTGACCTAAGTAATGGCCACCAGGAAGGCCACCTTAAGAGTCATAATGGGCAAAGCAGCCCCACTGATAGGCTCAAAGGGAGGACCCTACAGAGCAGACAACACCAGATTTAGATCCCAAACAGGTAGCATAGGTTTACATGGTGGATGCACATGAGTAACTCCCTGAAAGAAAGTCTTGACCAACTGGTGATTGGCAAAAGATCTTTGGAAGAAAATTGCCAGAGCTGACACCTGTCCCTTGAGGGTACTAAGTTGAAGGCCCGAATTCAAGCCATGCTGCAAAAAATCTAGAATCCTGTGAATAGAAAACACCCTACAAGGCAGAGACCTAGACTCACACCAGGCAATGTAAGCATGCCAAATCCTATAGTAGATAAAGGACGAGGACTTCTTCCTAGCCCTAATCATGGTATCAACAACAGAGGCTGGCAACCCCATTCCATCAAGATGGAGGTTTCAGCAGCCAAGCCGTTAAAGCCAGCGTTTGTACATTGGGATGGCACAGTCGTCCCTGAATGAGCAGATCTGGATCCTTGGGCAGGACATACTGATCTACTGCCAGCTGCACAACGTCTGCAAACCACACCCTCCTTGGCCAACAGGGGGCCACCAGAATGGCCAATACCCCTTCCTGGGCTATCTTGCGCAGCACCCTGCCCAGCAGAGGAAAAGGAGGGAACACAGAGGAGCCGAAACTCCGTCCAAGGCATTGCTAGCGCATCTGTGGCGAAGGCCAGAGGGTCCTGAGACAGGGAGACAAACCTGGGAAGCTTGTGGTTGTGGCGGGATGCAAACAGGTCCACATACGGCAACCGCCGTCTGGTTGTCCGAGCGGATCTGAACAGCCCGACCCCGAAGGTGTGAGGTCAGCTGAGCAAGAACAAACCTGATCGCCCTCAGTTCCAGGACATTGATGGAAGCATGGGCCTCCTGGGGGCCCCACTGACCCTGGAACTGCAGAGACTTCCAAAAGTCCCCCCAACCGGTCAGACTGGCATCTGTGATGACAGTCTCCCAACACTGGGGCAGAAATGTCCTGCCCACTAGAAGATTCCTTGAGTCCAGCCACCACAAGAGGGACTGTCTGGCCAGGGGGGACAGAGCAAATTCCTGATCCAGGGACACAGGGTCCCGATTCCAAACAGACAGAAGGTGCAACTGAAGAGGCCTCATGTGAAACAAAGGGGACCGCCTCGAAGCAGGACACCATCAGGCCCACTAACTGCATCCCCTGCCGGATGGAAGGATGGGGACACGAGAGCAGAGCCTGTGCCTGCTTCTGAAGGCCCTCCACTTTCAGCTGAGGCAGGAATACCTTGACCTGAGAGGTATCCAGAGTCATGCCCAGAAAGGACCTCACCAAAGACGGAGACAGAGAAGACTTGGGATGGATGATCACCCAGCCGAAGGACTCTAGAGTGGAGGTCACCACCTGAGTATCCTTCTCGGCCTGATGAAGAATGTCGTCCAGGTAAGGAAGGATGCGAATGCCCTGATGCCGCAGCAGAGCCATCACGCCCGCCAGCACCTTGGTGAACACTTGAGGTGCCGAGGTGATACCGAACCGTAAGGCCACAAACAGGTAATGCTGATCCTCTAGAGCAAACCTGAGAAATCTCTGATGTCCTGGGAAGATAGGCACATGAAGATAAGTCATGAAGTCGCCCGGGCGAAGGGTACTGACAGCCGAGCGAAGGGTCTCCATGCGAAAGTGCTTGAACCTGACAAACCTGTTGAGACCCTTCAAGTCCAGGATGGGCCTCAGGTACCCGTCCTTCTTGGGGACCGTGAACAGGTTGGAGTAAAAACCCTGAAAAATGACTCCTGACTCCAGCAGACGCTGAACCGCAAGGCGTAACCCCTGAGCTGACAGAGGGTTGTGAGGCATCCGGGATCTGATGAATCTGGGGCGGCCAGGCTGCAAACTCTATCTTGTAACCGGAGGACACCACCTCCTGAATCCACCGGTCTGAGACGCGGAGCCTCCAGACGTGAGCAAAGAGCCAAAGCCGTCCCCCCACCCGGATGGGTGAGGGCGCCTCCTCATGCCTGAGGGGGCTTGGGAGAAGGTTTGGACTTGGGATCCCATGAGAGACCAGGACGATCACGGGATCTGCCACGGCCCCAAGAACCCCTGTGGGTACTTGAAAAGAAGGGCCCTCGACCTCCTCCCGGGGTACGAAAGGAGGAGACTGAAGCGGATGGCCCCCGAAAAGGCCGAGGCTGCCGCCTACGCTGAGGCAGCCTACCATCCTTGGCTAAAACATCCAGGCGCTCACCAAAGAGTCGCAGTCCCGCAAAGGGAAGCCCAGTGAGAGCCTCCATAGCAGCAGCAGCAGCTGCCCACTGACGCAACCAAACAGAGCGGCGTATAGCCACCAAGAGGGCAGAGTCCCTACCACTCAGCCATACTACATCATCCATGGCAGTAAGCATAAAGGCAACAAATTCGGAGCACAGCAAGAGGGTCCTACAATCAGCCCTTCCTGCTGTAGCGCCATCAAGGAGACGATTGATCTGTCTCTTAAGAGCAATAGCAGTTATGGCAGCGGCACAGGCAGGACGCAACCCAGCCCCCACAATTGCAAAGGCATGGCAGGCCAGCTGATCAATACGTCGGTCCTCGCTGTCCCGCAGTGTAGTAGTGTCAGGGGGAGGCATGACTGAAGTGTTGGACAACCCAAGAATAGGCGCGTCTACCTAGGGGGGGACCCGACCATCGCTTAACCAGATCAGCAGGAAAGGGATACTTCTTATCCAACCCCTTAGGCAGCGCAGGGGAAATCTACTAGGACATTCCCACTCCTTGAGCACCATATTAGTGAAATGACTCTGCTCAGGGAACTCCAGACGCTGCTTAACAGCACGATAAAGCTCACCCTGTTTCCTCTTAGCCACCACAGGGGGGGGCAATGTGCAAAACCTCAAAAATGTGAGACAACAGATTAGCAGTGTCCTCAGGTAACCAGGAATCCTCAGACTCAGACCCAGGGTCACTGTCACCACCCACCAGCTGGTCCCCAGAGGAATCAGAGCCTGGGAAAAGCTCCCCTTCCTCTAGGGAGTAACGGTCATCAAAAAGATCAATTTCCTCCTGCTCCTTAGAAAACAGGTCAGGTGTGGAAGCCAGGTGCCGCTTCTTGCTAGAGGCCTTACGTGGAACAGGCCTGGCAAGCTGTCTTTCAATGCTGGCCACACAAAGTGCCAGATCGGAATGTGACCCCCTGCTAGTATCTCCCTCACTGGGGGCTAAATGCAGGCGCGGCGGGGTAGGCGATCCCGAAGGGGGCGCAGAGCTTGGTAAAGAAGCAGGCAACCCAGACTGAAGCGCAAGGACAGCTTGGGCGCACGGCCCACACACGGTGACGTCATTGCTGATAGGGGATACCCCACACATGGAACACCGCCGGGATTGTCCCGAAGGACCCCCGAGCACGTTATCCCCAGAAGCCTCCATATGGTGCTTAATACAGGTGCAATATGCCAGCACAGGGTAACGGCTAATAAAGCCACCCGGGATGCCCCCCTCAAGGGTTCCCCCCAGAATAGTAAGGGGAGATGAAGGGGGGGAGTAAGGAGCAGGACCGGGAGAAACCACAACCCACGGGTGTCCCGCCTGAAAGACATAACCAAAAATACATAAGTATCCCGCATCACATGCCCCAAGGACAACAAAAGAACCCCAGAGGGGACGCACGAACCAAGCAGGACAAGGATCGCCCGCCAGCAGACCACCGGAGGAAGCGACACAGGCAAAAATCACCGCCGCAGCCCAGGCATGAAGAGGGCCCAGACACGCAGCAGAAGCAAGATGGCGCTGACAGAGGAACCTTGAGGGGCGGCCCACAGGAGAACGACGCGATACATGTCATCCGCCGCCCCCCGAAGAGCGTGAAAACGTGACCTCGCCGACGTCATCCGCAAACGCCTCACAGATATAGCGCCGCCCGCTGCGGAGCGCAGTATAAAGCGGCGGCGGCAAAAGTATACTAAAAACACTCTAGAAACACACACCACTACCACCCACCCCCCCACCCCAAAACCCATCGGGGAGGGAACGGGGGGAGGGGGAGGAGAGTGAGCAGGCAGCGGCGGGGGACCCCGAACACAAAAACTCCCCAAACTCCCAACCTCCTCAGAAGCCAGGACAGGAACTCCGCATACCTAGTAGGCTCACCATAAAGCTTATTGCCGGCTACCCTTTGTGGTACAGGGTCTGCGGCTTGGAGCAGCGCTCCTTGAGCACTTGACCCTAGTGCTCCGCTACCGTCAGCCGAGGCTGGGAGGCACAGAGGGTCCGGAAACGGGTGGAAATAGACATGCAGGGCCGCAGGCATGGTTGCCCCGCATACCTGCGCATAGAGAGAGAGACATCTTCTATCTTCGCAGTAAGCACTGCAGAGAACAACTGGATAAGTCTATGGTGATTCCGTTTTTATATGGTACCAGGCGGAGCCACAACTCTTCTGCAGTGCACTGCGCCACCTTGTGGCGGAATACCCAAATGTAATGACTTCGTGAAGCAGGCCGTGCCATGCATTGGGAAAAAATAAACATCAGCAGCTTACCTTACATTGAGTCCCTCCAGCCCTCTCCTTCCTCTCCCTGCAATGTTCAGCCACCACTTTTCCTAACAGTTCCTAACATTCAGCACATTCAACAAGTCAACAGGCTCTGAATGAAAACTAAGCATGGCCACCAAGAAGCTTATTAGAATTGGAATTTTGATATTCAATGTGCATCAAAACACAGAAACAAATGTGTGCTATACGCTATAGGGCAGGATGTAGCCCTGAAGATATAGAGACATTTAGGCCTATTAAACAGAAATAAAACTGTTCACAGCTACTATAAGTTTTACCTTACATTTACTGCCAGCATGAAAACAGACCAGAACTGTAGGGATTAACATATTCTGACAGATTAAAAATCAAATAGGTCTAAACATAATAACAGAAACTTTATTCTATACATCTTATCCCCATTTAACCACTTCTGCACATGTGGAGCCCTGCCCGTGCTCCACATACCACCATCATAACTTAACCAACTCACCTGACTCTCACCGAGAACTGTGTGCTGGTCTTCAACACCTGGGCCCTTTTGCATGGGAATGTCATAATTGGCTGCTTGTCCACTACAAAAGAGCTGATGGAAAGCATTAGAGAATAAGAAATGGTACTGGTTCAAAAATCCACACCACACACAAGTCTTCTAGTGTCTGTCCATTGTTTGCAGGCCACCCTGCAGCATATGTCGTCCTCCTCACCCGACACCTGGAAGAACTTGGAGGAACTACTTCTACTGGGCAGAGTTAAAAGCAGGTACCCAGCATTGTTCAACCACCTGGTAAGCATAACCTGAACCTAATGATGTGTCTATTGCGCAATTAGGAATTGCTAAGCTGGCTAGTCAACCCACTAAAAACTAAAGGAGCATAAGGACATACTTCTAGCACAGGGAATACATAATAATAGCCTGAGCTGAGCCAGTATATAGTATGTGGAGGGTGGTATTAGTATACGATGCATTTAAAAAGTCTATACACCTCTGTTAAAATGCCACGTTTTTGACATCTAAGAAAAACGGACCAAGAAGAATAATTTCAGAACTTTTTACACCTTTTAACGTGACCCAAAATCTGTACAATTAAAAAACAAAAACTCATTTTGAGGGGGAAATAAAAGGTTAGGAATATGCACCAAAACATTTCCAAGGTGTTATATATACCATGGAGCACAGTGAAGATTAGTATCAACAGACAATCTCTCAGAAGTTAATGAAAAAGAAAATTGGTCCAAGAGGCCAAACGCAACATTAAATGAGCTGCAGAAATTTCTGGAAAGTACTGGTTGCGTTCTGCATGTGGCAACAATCTCTTGTTTGCTTTACAAGCCTGGGCAGTGGGTTAGGGTGGAAAGATTAAAGTCTTACAAAGAAAAACATTCAAGCCCAGCTAGGTTTTGCCAAAACATACATCAAGTCTGCCAAATGCATGTTGGCAAATGTGTCACGGTCTGATGAACTTTTTGGCCATAATTCAAACAGGCACAAAGCCAACACTGCATATCACTAAAAGAACACCAGCACTATTCCATCCTCTCTTCAAGGTGGATCAAATTATGAACAGTTCCAAATATCAGTCAATGTTGGCACTAGGGATGAGCGAACCTGCTGAAGTTCGGGTTCGACAATTCGGCCGAACTTGCTGCTAAAGTTGGGTTCAGGTCCCCGAATCCTATTGAAGTCAAAGGGGACCTAAACTTAGGGGCCCAAAAATGGCTGTAAAATGGGGGTAACAAGGGCTAAAGTACTCAAATAATAGTACAAATAATAACAGAAAACTTTAAAATGTAATAAATAAAATGTAAGAAATACATAAATATAAATAAATATATACATTTTTACGGGTGTCAGAGTGCAAATCGGGGGTAACACCAGGGAGACTGCCCTGCACAAAATGGGGTAGGTAAAGTACTCCGAATAATCCGAAAAAATAAATACACAAATAAATTAAAAATAAGAGTTTTTGCTGTGTTTAATTCGTTCCCACTGCAGGTGTCTGCAAGTTTATTTTTGAATTTTTTTGTAATTTTTGTTGGCATTTTTTATCGGATACAATTTTTATCTAATAACAAATAGCCTGACTTTTTATTTTTTAAATTGTATTTTGTATTTTTTCAGTTTTACTTTTAACAGCATTCAATTTAACATTGAAACTGCCTGCAGGTTTATTTTTTCTTTTAATATTGTTTGGTAATTTTTTGGGCTTTTTTTGTCTAACGAAGAATTTCAGTGTTGTATTCAATTTCATATTGAAACTGCCTGCGGGTTTATATTTTTTGGGTAATTTTCCATTAGATACAATTTGTATGCTTGGTTTGCTGGGTTGGTAATGCTTGGGGGGGGGGGGGCGGGAAATAATCTTTAAATTAATTTGAATCCGCCCCCAACATGTTTAAAGAATTAAAAAAAGAAATGTGTGGGTCATATGATGGGTTGCCAGGCTCATCCGCACCACCCTGGTCATCGGTGGTGCGGTTAATGGAGTATGAACTGGTATAGGGGTCCATGGAAGCCCCTACCTGATCTTTTGGAAAGTGTAAAAAAAAAACGCACGTTTGAAAAAAAAAATGTTATTTTTGTTAAATAACTTAAACTTACATTCCCCCTCCAGCATCCAGTGCAGGCTCCTTTAAATGTATGCTGCTGGGGCATCTAAGGACACAGGTTCCCCTCCTGTTCATCCTGGCCGTGAACTCAATCATTAGCCGCTGGGGGTCCTCTCTGGAATCTCCCCCGACATCACAAAAGAGGAGGGACCTAGATGGGGGGGCACAGGTTTATGCCCTCTAGGCCCCACCACTTTTGTGACATCAGCAATGACATCAGGGAGTTGTCAAGGAGGCCCTGTCTCCAAGTATAAAAGCTGGCTGCCCCGGCCCTCACTGGGTAGCGAGGAAAAAAGAAGGGGGAACCTATGTTACTCTTTCAACCAAATGGCAGCGCATTTGTCAGCTTCTGACAGCCGGCTCCGCCACATCTACAAGCTGGAGGGAGCCCCGAAGAGCCCGGTAGAAGGACAAGGAAAAAGCGCAGGACACAAATTACTCGCCCGAGAAGGAAGACGGCACTTTTAGCGGTCAGAAAATGGAAGACGGGGACAGGTGAGTATAAGTTAAATTGAGAAAAATAAAAGGATTTTGGGGGGACTCTTTTATTGTTTCATTTGGGGTTAACTGGTAAGGGGCCTATACCAGTTCACCATGGTCAGGAGCCGGCACCTGCCGGGCTAAGCGGGTGCTATGCTGGTAAAATGGCACATTACCAGCATCCCCATTAGGGCATTAGGGTTGTGGAAGAACCATGGAAGAATGGGCCACGAGGTTCTTCCAACGGGGTGCCCAAGGCATAATAAGGGCTTGTAACTTGCAGGGACAGGGACCGCCAAAAGTGTGACTTCTGAGCCCTGTGTTACAATCCATTATGCTTGGTGCCCGGGCTGGTAGCCTTTGGGGGTAAAAAACAATACACAGCCAAGAAAAAATGAAAAAGTGACAAAATTTTTTCATTAGATAGAAATTGAATCTAATGAAAATTGCCCAAAAACATGACAAACAAAGTTAGATTGAATGCAACACTGAATAAAAAAACAGTCAGGCTATTTTTCCGTTAGATAAAATTTGTATCTAAAAAAATCTAAAAAAAATTCCAAAAAAATAAACCTGCAGACAGTTTTAATGTTTAATTGAATGCAACACTGAAAACTGAAAAAATACAACTAAAAAATAATAAAGTCAGGCTATTCTTCATTAGATAAAAATTGCATCTAAAGAAAAATGCAAAAGAAAAACTTGGCAAACTAATCTCGCAGGCGGCTGTGAATCACAGCATTTGGTAATTCAAGCCTTGCGAGCTCTATATCACCCTTCATAGCAGACTGTGTGACAGAGCCCTCCCCCCATCTTCCCTATAGCGGATTGTGTGGCAGAAGAACCCCCATCATCCCTATAGTAGACTATGTGGCAGAACAACTCCCATCTTATATAGCACACTGTGACCTGTGACCCAGCCCACCATCATCTCATAGCAGACTGTGACAGAGACCCCCCCCCCCATTATCTTCTACAGCAGAGTGTGACAAAGCCATCTTTCATAGCAGGCATCCCCAGTCGTGGCCCGGCCCCACCTGCTCCCTATCTTGATTGGTTGAGGTATGGGGGGCAGCGATATTTATGATACTGAAGCATTTCCTGCTGGCCAACCAGACTGGCTGTGGTGGGGGTGGGGCAGGGTATAAGCTGGTAGAAGCCCATCAACCTGCTTTTCCATGTTTGGGGCCGAAAGCCAAACCCCAACATGGACTTCTGATTGAAAGCTAAAGAAGTATTTCACCTTTCAGCCTTTTCTGACCCGAAAAGACTTATCAATTCAAAGGGTAAAACCTTAATTTATGAGTGAGAATAGTTATGCAACCATATTATTTTACTTTTTAACATAAAAAAAAATATGTTTGTATTCTATTGAATTGTACGGATTATAGGAATTGTGGAAAAATAAAATTAATTTTTCTTTGGAAAAAAGAAAGTTATAATACACAGTGTTTTCTTAATACAATATGTGACAGGTAACGTCTATCTGAATGCTGGGACTTGCAAATCGTTGCATTTTATAGCTCTAGGTAAATGTCAGCACATCACCCGGCTTCTTCTATCTTTTGTAGCTATAGAATATTTGCATTGTGCATTGTGGATTTAACGTAACATACAACCCCCTTGTAATTTTATATTATGAATATGCACTGCTAGAATCCCTGAGAAATGAAAGAAGCTATAATACATGTGGACAGATCTCCACACATAAAACCCATTAATAATACATACATACCATTGGAGTAAGCTTTTAAGCATTTCCTCCAGTTTTAACTTTAGAGTTTGTGGCTGTGTCTTCAAAGGATCTCTCTCATATGATACCAGAAGAGCGAGCTCCTCTAGAAGGCAGAGGAGACGTTTCAGATGGAAAAATACTTCCACGGTCCTTGTTATCCTGAGTGCAGATAGAAATACATGTTTTTGCATTACTTAAAAAATCCCTCACAATGTTTGCTCACTATGATTTAGCATACAGTACTGATCATGCTGGGTATACCACATGAACCTGGAAATTTGGACTAACATACAGATATTTATCCAATGAAGGGCTTACTTACAGTAGGTTTTAACCCCAGTACCTTGGGTGCTGCTCTTGGCTCGCGGGTGGCCTGGTTCCACCACTGAAGCCACGCATAGTGACACTTTTGAGATTGCGATTGGCGTATATTAAAGGTGCCACAGCAATGAGGTGTACCTGGCTGGCCGTATCCCCGCCACGTGCGTGCGCTTCCGCGTCTAGCCATTAAAAAAGGTTGGCCACTGGAGCACACTCGACCGCCTAGGAGCTGGGGACCACAAAGTCGCGGGCCCCACTGGAAAAGGTGAGTTCATGGGCGCCCCCCGAGGCATGTCACACAGCTAGTGGCTGGCCCTGGAATATTTTAGCTCCGGCAATCTGGTCCCCCCATCCTTGAGAATATCACACTGCAGCCCCACACCCATTAGGTAGGAAATAGGTTTGGGACCATTTTAAAGCAGAACAAAACCCAGGATTTTCAATTTCACCGTTTTTATTCCAGCAGGGTGCAGGACAAACCAGGGTAAGTGAAAAATACAATTCTGTGAAACTCCCCTGTATAATTTTTTGGAATATATCTAGTCCAGGTCGTCCCAGAAGTAATTACATGTGGGTATTCCACCGCTAGATGGCGCTCAACTGCATCGGCCCCCTATAAAAGCAGGTGTCTCACTATGATTTCCCAGTGGTTAAACAGCAGTAAGAAAAAGAGACAGGCCGGGAGGCCAAGAAACCATGTTACGTAGCTTCAGCATGTACTCTCTCCAACAACAAACTAAGGACAACGGTCCAATATAAAAATGGTAATCACCATAAAAGGCAAACAAGAAATAATGAAACAAGGGCAGGGTGGGACGACCTGGACTGGATATATTCAAAAACAATTCTACAGGTGAGTTTCACAGAATTTTATTTTTCACTATATCCAGTCCAGGTCGTCCCAGAAGTAATTACATGTGGGACATCCAAAAGCAGGGTCCATTGGGCGGGATCCCCAGTGCGGAACAGCATGTAGTTCATTTCACTACCGCCTGAAGCACCTTTCGGCCAAAGACAGCATCAGCTGAGGCCCTAACATCAACCTTGTAAAACTTGGTAAAGGTGTGAACTGAAGACCAAGTGGCGGCCTTACAAACTTGTTCAACAGATGCCTGGTGCTGAAAGCCCAAGAGGCCCCAATAGCTCTGGTAGAATGAATACGAAAAGGGGGTTCCTTCCCCTTGGCAGAATATGCTTGCACCACCGCCTGTCTGATCCACTTACTGAGAGTGGACTTAGCTGGTGGCAAACCTTTCCTAGAGACCTCTGTTAGGACAAAGAGCAAGTCCGATTTCCTGAAAGATTCAGTCTCAACCAAGTAATACTTAACGGCTCTGACCACATCCAAGGCATGGAGGGTCCTTTCCTTAGCATTAGTCGGTGCTGGACACAAGGAAGCCATTACCATTTCCTCATTAAGATGAAAGGGAGACACGACCTTAGGCAAAAAATCAGGTTTAAAACGAAAAACCACCTTATCCTTATGCAGCTCAAAATAAGGAGGATTCATACAAAGTGCAGCCAATTCTAACACGCGACGCACAGAGGTTATCGCTACCAAAAAGACCATCTTGAGGGTCAAAATAGGCAATGCAGCATCGCACAAAGGCTCAAAGGGAAGCCCCTGGAGAGCAGAAAGTACCAAATTCAAGTCCCACACCGGTAATACAGGCTTACGCGGTGGAAGTACGTGGATGACACCCTGGAAAAAGGTCTTGATCAATCTATGATTGGCAAAGGATCTCTGGAAAAAGATAGCCAAGGCAGAGACCTGGCCCTTGAGGGTGCTCAGCTGGAGACCCAAGTCAAAGCCGTGTTGTAAAAACTCCAAGATCCTAGAGATAGAAAAAGTGCAACAAGGGAAACTCTTGGATTCACACCAAGCAATGTAGGCACGCCAAACACTGTAATATATAATGGAAGAAGAACTCTTCCGTGCCTGAATCATGGTATGCACAACCGTGGCAGACAGGCCCTTTTCCATCAGGATTGAGGTCTCAATAGCCAGGCCGTCACAGCCAGTGTCTGTAAATTGGGGTGCCGCAGCGACCCCTGTGTGAGAAGCCCTGGGTCGTCCGGCATGATGTAGCGATCCACTGACATCTGAACTATGTCCGCAAACCAACACCTTCTCAGCCAGCGAGGAGCCACCAGGATGGTTGGTACCCCTTCCTGGGCTATCTTGCGCAGCACTCGGCCCAGGAGTGGAAACGGAGGGAATGCATGAAGGAGCCTGAACTCCATCCAGGGAATCGCCAGAGCGTCTGTGGCGAAGGCCAGAGGATCTCTTGAGAGGGAGACGAACCTTGGGAGCTTGTGATTGTGTCTGGACGCAAACAGGTCCACATCCGTCTGGCCCCAGCGGAGACACAGAGCGTGAAAGATCTTGTCGCTGAGAGACCATTCCCCCAGACGAGAGGCCCCCCTGCTCAGAGAGTCTGCCTCCTAGTTTTCTACCCCGGGGATGTAAACCGCCGAGATGCAGGGAACATTCTCCTCAGCCCACAAGTCAGAATCTGGGTCACCTCCTTGAGGGCTCGCTTGCTCCGCGTCCCGCCCTGGTGATTGATGTAGGCGACAGCCATCTGATTGTCCGAGTGAACCTGGATCGCACGACCCCTTAAAGTGGAATCGGGATGCCCCGCTGTGTGAACCCCCCCCCCCCCCGGACACCCACAAACCTTACCTTATCCCGTTCCAACGGCGCATGCGCGGGCCGCCACGCGTCCCTCGAGCAGGGCGCGCACCCGTGCCGGCCGTTTGTGAATGGGCGCGCTCCCTGTAAGAGGGACGCGCGAGAGGCGGCGGCAGCCTCAGCTTGTCCGTCGCTTGTCCGTCGGCGGTGAGGTAAGTTTTTTTGGGCTTTCTGGGGGGTTTCACACTCCGATCGGGGTGCCCCACAGAAGTAGACCAACACCCAGGATAGTGAAAATCCTGGGTGTTGGTCCACTTTAAATGGGGAGTCAAGTGAAGAAGCACCAACTGGATCGCTCTCAGTTTCAGGAGATTTATGGGCAAGCGGTTCCCCTGCGGACCCCTCTGGCCCTGGAGTCTCTGCGTCTGCCAAACGCCTCCCTAGCCAGTCAGACTGGCATCCGTGGTTACTATCTCCCACCGGTGAGTCAGAAAGGACTTGCTCACCAACAAGTTTCTGGGGTCCAGCCACCACAAGAGGGACTGTCTGGTCAGGGGGGACAGTGAGAATTCCTGTTCCAGCGACTCCTGCAATCGGTCCCAGCCAGTCAACAGGTTCAATTGAAGAGGTCTTATGTGGAATTGGGCAAAGGGCACTGCCTCGAAGTATGACACCATCAGGCCCACCAGCCTCATCCCCAGATGGTTCGATGGCCGCTGACAAGACAGCAAGGTCTGCACCTGCGTCCGAAAGCCCAACACTTTCTGCTGTGGCAGGAAAACCTTGACCTGAGAGGTGTCGAACGTCATGCCCAGGAAGGACCGCACCATTGAGGGAGTGATCGAAGACTTGGGGTAATTGATTACCCATCCGAAAGCCTCTAGAGTGGATAACACCGTCCGTGTGTCCCCTTTGCCTGCTGAAGGGATGGAGCTGCAATCAGTAAATCGTCCAGATAAGGCAGCACACGAATGCCCTGATTCCTCAGAATAGCCATGATGCCCGCCAGCACCTTGGTGAAAACCCGGGGGGGGCTGAAGATATCACGAATGGCAGAGGCACAAACTGGTAATGCTGGTCCTCTAGAGCAAATCTCAGGAACTTCTGATGTCCTGATGTCCCTGGTATATCGGGATGTGCAAATAGGCATCCCTGATGTCCACCATGGTCATGAAGTCTCCGGGCCGAAGCAAGCTCACCACAGACCGTAAGGTTTCCATGCGGAAATGCCTGACTCTTACAAACCTGTTGAGACCCTTCAGGTCCAGGATAGGTCGTAATGTTCCGTCCTTCTTGGGAACCGTGAACAGATTGGAATAAAAACCTTGACCCTGCTCCTGACGATGTACAGGACAAATCACACCTAACCGCAGGAGGTGCTGCACGGCCATTCTCAGACCCTGTGCCACCACTGGATTCTGGGATATGCGAGACTTAAGAAATCTTGAGGGCGGCCTGACTGCCAGCTCTATGTTGTAACCGGAGGACACCACCTCCTGAATCCACCAATCCGAGACGCGCTGTCTCCAGATATGAGCAAATGACAGAAGCTGTCACCCCCATCTGGATGGAGGGACTGGATCGGCCACAGGACCTACCTCGTCCCCAGGAATCTCTGCGGCCACCTGAAAAAGAAACGCCTCTTCCTCCACGAAAGGAGCGATAGGCAGAGGAACCCAGAAAGGGCCGCGCAGGCTTCCGTCGCTGAGGGAATCTACTATCCTTAATCAGGAGTTCCAGACGCTCCCCGAACAACCTGTTCCCCACGAAGGGAATACTAGTGAGCGACCTCTTGGCCGTGGCATCAGCCGACCATTGCCGCAACCAGAGTGAGCAACATCGTCCATGGCAGAGACAACAAAGGCAACAAAATCCACGCAAGCTTTGAGGTCTGTATATTCCTCCGCTCGCTTGCGAGACTTAGCAGCATCCACAAGACATCTCACCTTCTTTCTGATGGCTAATGAGACCATAGCCGCGGCACACACAGGGCGAAAACAAGCACCAGCAAAGGTGAAGGCATGACAAACTAGCTGATCCATGCGCCTGTCAGCTGGATCACACAAGGAAGCAGTATCGGGTGACGGCATAACCGTAGTGTTGGATAACCCCGACACAGGGGAATCCACTTCGGGGGGATGGGACCATAGGTGGACCAGCTCCTCAGGAAAGGGATACCGCCTGTCCAGGCCCTTAGGCACCAACGGTAGCTTGTTAGGCCTTTTCCACTCCTTGAAGATCATATTAGAAAAATGGGCCTGCTCAGGAAAGACCAGTCTCTGTCTCTCAAGCCGAAACAAATCACCCCGCTTCCTCTTAGCCGCTTTAGGAGGGACAATATGCAACGTCTCAAAAACAGAAGCCAGCAACTTCTCCGTATCATCAGGGAGCCACATGTCCTCGCCCGAGGAAGAGCCAGGCCCGCTGTCATAGCCGGCAGAATAATCCACAGTGTAAATAGAGTCCTCATGCAACTCGCCTTCCTCCATGGAGCCCAGACCTTCAAAAAGGTCATCATCATCATTATCTGCGTAAACGGGCTTGATGTGCCGCTTCTTACTCGTGGCCTTTTTAGGAGCCGTGCGAGAGATCTGTCTCTCAAGGCTGGCCACCCGGTATGCCAAATCAACTTGGGACCCCTTGCTGGCTTCCCCCTCGCTGGGAGCTAAATGCAGTAGCGGGGTTCTGGAGAGGCCACAGGCAATAACGGGCTAGGGGCAGATACGCCCACCCGATCATGCTCCAAAAAGCCGCTCCTGGCGCAAGTGACACAAACAGTGCTGAGTCCGCCCAGAGGGCTACCACTGCACATGGGGCAGAGCTTCACCCGCCCAGATGGGGCCCCTAGCTCACTATCCCCAGATGCCTCCATTATGGTGATTAGCAGACAAAAAATCTTTATGCAGGTTACAAGGCACTAACGGCCCAAACGGCAATATCCCTCTTAATAAACAAAAAAGGGAGGAGGAAGGAGGGTGCGGGGGACCGGGAGGAACCACAACCCAATCTATAAGGGCCCAACCTGAAAGACACAAGCGGAGAAAGGGGCCATAAGTATCCCACAGCACAAGCGCATGGCAGAGTACAATAAATATAAAACAAGGGACTCACGACACCAACAGTGATGGATCACCGGAGGGGTCCCACGAAGCCAGCAGGAGAAGCAGCAAGGCAGAAGAAGCAGCAAGATGGCGCCCGCAGCCAGCTCTGAGCGTTCCTCGAGGGGCGGGCCACACTGCAGTGACGCGAAAAGCGTCATAATGCAGCCCCACCCCCCTGACAGCGCGAACACAGCGCCCGCCTCCTGCCTCCACACAGCAATCAGACAAGATGGAGGCCGACCTCCAAGCAGCCAAAGCCGCAGGGCAGCCCACGGAGGGGCCCCCGCACAGCGCACACACCGAGCCGGGGACAAGGCCTGCGGCCTCAGGAGAGGACGCCAATCAGCGGCGCCCAACCTCCCCCCCCCCCCCCACAGTGTAATGTGCCAAAGATGGGGGAGAGAGGGAGCAGGAAGAGACACTTGAGGGAGCGAGGGAGGTAAATATGGCCAATGCAGTAAAGTGCAATCACACACACACACATCTAAGATAATAAAGCTTGTGGGGCAGAGGGAAAAACAAGGGCATAAGTGGTTCCCCCCCCCCATAGGCTCACCATCAGCCTATGGCCGGCTACCCTTTAGACAGGGTCTGCGGCCCAGAGCCTAGCTCTGTCAAGACGCCTGACTCCGGCGTTCTCCCTAATATCACAGTCCTGATCAGCCAAGGCTGGGAGGCAGCAGTGGGTCCATGGGATCAGTGGGAATAGGGTCTGCAGTGGCCGACGGGCTAGGAGACCCCGCTCGGCTGCAATATCCAAGAGAGAGTATCCAACGATCTTCAGCAGCAGACTACAAGATGAACACTGGGAAATCATAGTGAGACACCTGCTTTTATAGGGGGCCGGGAGGAGCGACAGCTTTTGACCTTGCAGTCGAGCGCCACCTAGCGGTGGAATACCCACATGTAATTACTTCTGGGATGACTTGGACTGGATATACTCAAAATCCCGGGTTTTACAATTGTTCACATACAGGTCCACATCAAGTCCAGAATGGAAAACAAAAGAAACAAAAACAAAAGCAAAAACAAAAATATATAGGAATTAGAGGAGAACCAAAATCACTCGCACCACCAGAAGTACACCATCCAGGATCTGTGATACACCCTAGCTGACAACTACTTCCGGACCTTAGGCAGGGTGAAAATTACTGAGCGACAACACTCCTCTACTCTAAGACCTTGATTTCAACAGCCAAGCTGTTAAAGCTGATGACTGAGGATTAAGATCAAAATTGCATGCAGCCTGCTCAGGGTCAAGGTAGAGGCACATAGCAGAACAAGTATGTTTTAGTGGGGCCACCCCAAAAGAGAGAACCAAACCCCCTAAGGCAACACATCTTTAGGATGCATAGGAGATATGTTATTCATCTCAATATATTCTTAAAATATTGATATAACTGCCTCTTGAGAAGTCAAAAGAAACTTATACTATATACAATGTCATTCAATGTAGAAAAAAGTAACTATGCTGTATTGCAGTTGTAAATTATTTTAACGTATTTAATTTTTAACCATTTACATAGTCCCCCTTTAATATGCAGCAGTCCGACTCGGGCTGCCCCGCTTTACACAGGGCAGTTAAAAGAAAGAATCGGGTTGTCCGTGTACTAACCTCTTCTGTGATCCTTCTATGGCTGCCATGGAGCAGCCTATTAGTTTGCACGGCCAGCGCTGGCCAGCTGAGAGGCTGCTCGTGGTCGCGCAGGAATTCAACCGGGAAGAGGCGAGTATCTGGGTGGCCGGTTCTTTCTTCTAGCGTCGCCATGCACAGTTGGGGTAGCCCGGAGTGGGCTGCAAATGACTATGGTCATTTCTGACCATGGTTTCAACTTTAAACCGGACCAACAGCCTGGCAATTTTGGAGCTTCCATTCCCAACTGACATACCTGACAATGCACAGTAAAAGGAAACCCAACAGCACTTCCTGTTTGCAGCTGCAAATGCATGAACCGCCATCTTGTTTTTAAAATTAACTTTCTAAAGTTAGAAAAAGGTAAATACATTTTTTGTGCTGCAATCTAAATTGCCCTGGGGAGGGATGCATATGAGCACCGTTTTTTGTGTTGGTCTGGTTTAAGTCATTTTTTACTGTTGGTCCGCTTTAAGTGTATAAAATACAACTTGGAAATCTTAAGAGTTACAAACAAGGTCATGTGTTAATTGAAGGGTTACAAGCTATATATTATGTTGTCACAGGGGCCCCTGGGACAACCTATTCTGGCAACCTCCAGGGCTTATCAATGCACAAGGAGATCCCCTAAGAATACTCAGCCCTTCCTGATATTTCTGGAAAGATTAGACAGCTTCCTGTTTACTTTAACTGAACCTTGCAGAGCACCAGAAACATTGGAAGTGGGGGTGAGTTGTACATGGCCCTAAACTATCACCAAGGAAGCACCAGGGATTCTGTCCAGATTGCCTCCAACCCTTCCCCGAACAACTTGTCCCACTTTTAGGGGAAGAACATTGTTCTTTTGGTTCCCTTATTCAATGAAAAATCTTTCTAGTGTCAAGGACAGTCTAAGGGATAATATAATAAACCAAAAGCAAATCACCCATGGTTTTTAGGTGTTCACATTGTAAGCCCCGTTGGCCAAGGAAGATGCAATAAAAGCCATTGCTATGGAACCAACAAGAGGGTACACATGTTTTAACAGAAGCCAGAGAATTCAATACTCTCAGACTAGGACCAATCAGCTGCCAGGGAGGAAAGATGATAATGTTTTTTTTAAACCTGTCATGACAGACCCTCTGTCAAACTTGAAGCCTAGTAGAATATTCCTGCCTCCTTTGCCCATTTTGTTAGATGGAAATTGTTGGCCCCAGGAAGCTTTGTACTTACCACCCTTCCAAGTTTTTGAGACAGGTGACTGTGCCAGCTCCGATACATGCCAGCTTTTGCTTCTGGACCCAATCATTCAATTCCAGTTGTAAAAATTCCAAGAGGGTTTCACAGAGCCCAAGTAGTTCCTTTATCTGATCCAGGACCTCCTGTAGTACAAACAGAGTACATAGCATCCTTTTGAGGTTCAGAAATAAGACCTCCATTTAAAAACGGACTGAAAATATCCTGACCCTTTTCAGTCTGATGCAGATTCGAGATACCCACTGTGCATTTCCCCACTGCATAGCCCAAAATCAGGTAGCCACTACTCACCACGATCTGTATTCCAGCCTGCCCCTTGTGACCACCAGCAGCCGATCAGTTTCAGCTAGTGGGCTTGCAAATCACTTTGGGTCTGCCCCTTTGGCGAACAAAACTGGCTGCCAGTAATCAGGTAAACAGGAGCTGTCAAGGGGGAACCCAGTATTGGGCTTTCTGGGAGATGCACAGTGGGAAATACCACCCTATGCTAAGAGGTTATAGGATCCCCAGTCAGTTCTGACAGATGTTTGTAGAAAACTTTGGGGCATTTATGTACTAGGTATGGGGCCTTAGTTTTAAGAGTAAAAAGCCCAAATTATCTAGGTATTATACAGGTTTATATAAAAGTGGTTTCCTCTGAGGGCCAAATTTGGAACAAACTCTAGGTTACAGATGTCAATGCCAAAACTTAATAATGGATTCTCGTTGTTTACCATCACTGATCATATTAGGCTTGACCCTCAGCTCAAGTGACAACACTACATTCTCATGTGAAAATAAGGTCTACTGGAGGAATTGAACTGCAGCACCCACATATCACTTTAAACATCAGCGTTTCCAGGTACATGTGAAACACATATGGCCCTGCCAGATATACAGTATGTATATATTCATAAGAGAACCTATAGAGCATGGGTACTCAAATGGCGGACCGCGGTCCGAATCCGGACCGCAGACGCCATTTGTCCGGACCGCTGCCCAGGGCTGGTGTAGTGTCAAGCAGGGCCGGATTAACGTAGGGGCGGATGGAGCTGCCGCTCCAGGCCCCTACGTTAAGACAGGCCCAGCAGCCTGCAAACGTGGCCAGCATAGGCCGCGCCCGCGGCCGCCTGGTCTGCCACTGCAGTGTTCCCCCTAAGGTGCGCGGCCGCGCAGCCCCATCTGCCGTCCGCGCACAGGAAGCCCCCCCTGTCCCGCCCCTTTAAGAAATGTAACACAACTGATGTGAGGGCACTACAAAAAATATATTAGACAACGGGTGCTCCTAGAATTCCACAACTACTGTTTATTACAACAAACCAAAAAATGGAATTCACACCTGGGCACTCCATTGAGAATAATTGAAAATGTATTCAAGCGCAAAGATTAAAAAACATATAGAACACACATATAACAAGGGTTAAAAACAAACCAACCCTGGACAATCAGTCACTTAATATTACAGGTGCCAAATAGTCTAATATATGTAAATCTAATAAACTCTGTGGTAAGAGGTTCCTAACAAATCTTGCTATTATTACAAAGAATTTCTTTAAATAGAATGCTGCTGCCCCCAACTGGTCATAAATGATAATTACACCCACAATGGTTTTGCTAGTAAATATATCCTTCTAAATTAATCCAATAACCTTAATAGGAACAGCAAATTAATTCATCACATGTCAAGCCATCATAATCAAGAAACAACTATGTTACCGCCAATATAATGTGTCCAGGGGTGTATACAAGCAGACCCTGATGTGATGAATTAATTTGCTGTTCCTTGCTCCCCTATATACCCATCTAAAGATCTTGCACTTTCTAATGGATATAAAATAAGGTTCATTGGCACTTTGCACTTTTTAAGGGAGATGCAATAGATATGAATGTTTGAATAGATAGGCACATTGCACTTTATTTATTGTTAGTTATATTTAGTATAATACCTTTTTGCATATGTATATACATGTTTGGTAGATTAAATAATTTTTATTAATGTAGCACTATTAGGTCTTAAAGTGGACCAACACCCACGGGTGATCGGCCCGGGAATCTATAAGATTCCCGGGCCGATCACCCCCCACCCCGCGGGACATCCGAGATCGGGATGTCCCGCGGGGTGAAACCCCCCCAAACACCCCAACTCACCTACCTTATCTTCGGCGGCGGCCGGCCGCCGCCGCCTCCCTCGCGCCCCTGTAGGCGTGCGCGCGCCCGTGCCGGCCGTCTGCGAATGGCCGGCGCGGGCGCGCGCGCGTCAAAAGTGACGCGAGGGAGGCGGCGGCGGCGGCCGCCGCTTAGACGTTCCTTGTACGTTGGCGCTGGGAGCGGGGAGAGGTGAGTTATTCGGGGGGTTAGGGGGGGTTTCACACAGCGGGGCACCCCGATCGGGGGTGCCCCACCGAAGTGGACCAAGACCCAGGATAGTCAAAATCCTGGGTGTTGGTCCACTTTAAGGTTATTGGATTAATTTAGAAGGATATATTTACTAGCAAAACCATTGTGGGTGTAATTATCATTTATGACCAGTTGGGGGCAGCAGCATTCTATTTAAAGAAATTCTTTGTTATAATAGCAAGATTTGTTAGGAACCTCTTACCACAGAGTTTATTAGATTTACATATATTAGACTATTTGGCACCTGTAATATTAAGTGACTGATTGTCCAGGGTTGGTTTGTTTTTAACCCTTGTTATATGTGTGTTCTATATGTTTTTTAATCTTTGCGCTTGAATACATTTTCAATTATTCTCAATGGAGTGCCCAGGTGTGAATTCCATTTTTTGGTTCCTTTAAGAAATGTCCCGGCTGCTGCTGGCTCCACGGTGGAGCGGTGTGCCCGGGTAATTTGCTGTGCGGCGGCATCAGAAGTTCCGGCCAGCAGAGGTGCATTGTGGAGGCAGAGGGAGGCCCAATCACGGCTGGGCCAATGATGGAGGAGTGGGCGGGGCATAATTACGCTGATTGACCTCTGCCTCCCCCCTCCCCTCCCCTGACTGTCAGTTCCACATGACTGCACAGGGGAGGGGGCTTGCAGAGTGAGGCTGTTCTCGCGTCCCCCTCTCCTCCCCTACGCTGCGATCATCAGTGTAATGGACTGGCAGGACACAACAATAAAGGAGAGAAAAGGCAAGTCCCAGTGTCCCACCCGTGATGAATTAGCTGTGGCCAGTCTGCCTCATTCACTTCTATGCTGTGTTTCCTTTCCATTCTCTGTCTTTTTCTCCCTCTCTCACTTCTTTATCACTGTCCTTTTTCTTTCTCCCTTCCTTCCCCATCTCTCTCTCTCTCTTTCTCCCTGCTTTCCTTTTTTTGTCCTCTCTTGCTGCTTTTATTTGTCCATTCCTTCCTTCTTTTTCTCTTCCTCTATCTTTCTCCCTCCGCACCTTTCTCACTGTGTTCTCTTTCTTTTTTTCTCCCTTCTTCCCTGTCTCTCTCTCTTTCTCTCTCTCCACCACGCTTTATTCTACCTCTTTCTCAACTTTCATTCTCTCTTTATCTTTTGTGCTCTTTCCTTCATCCTTTCCCTCACTCCTTCCTTTCACCCTTCCCTCTCTCCCCTGCTTCCTGCATTTCCTCTCTCTTTTTTCTTCCCCCACTCCTCCTTTCCCCCTCTCGTTTCTTTACCTTTTCTTTCCTCATTACATTCTTCTCTTTCCACCTCACTCTTGCTTTCTCCCTCACTCCCATACTGCCTTCTTCCTTCCTTTTGTTCTTTCACTCCCCTTCCTCTTTCTTATTCCCTGTTCTGGCTCTTCTCTCTCTCCCTTTCTTCAGTTCTCACTTCCTTGCCTTCCCTCCCTGTTTCTTTTCTTACTCCATTCCTCCCCCCCCTGGCCCAGGGTGAGGAGGCCATTACCCGGGACCAGTTCATCGAGCTGCTGGAGAACCGGGCCAGTGGCCGAGAAAGTGCAAGGAGGTGAGATTCCTGTCCCCCATTTACTTCCTGCTTCTGTAATTTACTTTCTGCTTCTTGTAGAGTGCAAGCTCTTCAGCTAACAACAGCTGACATGCACTCTTACTTACACCCCCCGGACCTTCATCCCACGGCAGACCCTGGTAAGTGGACCTCCACTGAAAGTAGTTGAGTACCCCTGCTATAGAGTTTCCTTTGCAGAAATAGTTGTGTGCAGAGAATGAATAGGCTAGATATCCTTTTTAACTCCTTAACGGATTGGTTACATTCCTCATTGTAAAGATCAGAAGAGTAGAATTTTAACATAGTCATGTTATTCAGTATGTTAGAGTGCCACAACAGTCCCCATCTTCCAGGAAAGGCCACAGTTTGAAATGAGTGTCCCTAAAAAGTCATAGTTAGATGGGTTCCAGTGGGATCACCCCAAAACACTCAGATCATAGTTGGGGGTGGATCACTAGAACCATGGTAATAAGTTTACAGAATTCTAAGGTAGAAATAAGGGGAATAAAACTATTAAGGACATTGCAGCCCTGAATGGGGGATACTGGTGGATGGCATTGAGGGTTGTGGTGAGGTAGGCACTGTAGGTCTATCTCTTCCCATTGGAAACAGTGATGGATTTTCTAGCTTCTGCCTTCTACATACTACTACTATATTGGTGTTTCTGGTCAGGTTGTGTACTGGCTTTCAATCTTTAAAATTGTCATCCCATTTTCATGGTCTGAACCCATTTTTCAATTGTTTTACCACTACTCAAACTTTATTGTCACTACCAACCTTAGAGAGAACAAATTAATCTACCAATATGTGTTTGCTTGGAAGGAAATTTGGATGCTAGTTATATCAAATGAAAACACAGGAAAAAGATACAAGCTTTTTGCAGAAATGGTCACTTTGTAAAGAAACATCTAACCTTGCGTTTTCGGTCCAGCTCATTCAGTGAGTTTTGCAGCTCTTGTCTCCTACTTTGTAGATGTTTAGCTGCAGGGTTGGAAGCTGCTATGAGAAAATAAGAAACATAAATAGTTAGGTTATACCGGTCATATTAATGTAAATTTGGCAATGTTTCATGCACAAAATCCAACACATCTACCCAATGCTCAATTCTGTCCAGAACTCAAGGTGCCAAATAGAGGGCATGTGTCCGCTGTTCCTGTTTTCCACCAGCAGCATCACTAACAGGAAGCATTTCTTCCTTTGACTGCTGCATTGGCATTCCCATTCCCTAGCTCAGCTTACTGAAGGCGACTAGCCTATTCAAAGGTCTCCCCCAGGAACAGCACAATGCTGACTGTACTGTCAGGTTACCATTTTACCAAGCAACCCCTTTGCTTTAGTCCTTGTACTTACCCTTGCTGATCCTTGTTGCCGACTTTGGCTATGTTCTCTGACCACATCTAGTCTGTAGCCTGCCCACAACCTCTGCTACATTCCTTGACAATGTACCATTCTGCTGCCTGCCAACAACATTGGCTGCATTCCTTGAACAGGCCCAGTCTGCCGCCTGTATACAATTGTGAACAACACGATTGGCTACATCCAGCCTATGGAGAGGAGACACTATATGGGGGGGCATAATTAACTTGTATAAATACAAAAAATGTGGGGAAATGCTATTTAATGTAAAATCATTTCCAAAGATGGGCTCCCATTCCTTCAGGAAAAGAAAGGATTCCATCTCTGGAGGAAGAATACCAAAACATAAGAGCCTACTACAGGGGCTTGCTACAGCATCAGCAGCTTCAAATAGCTTCAAAAAAATTAGATTTTTTTTTTTTTTTTAAGAAACCATCATGAACAGTTACTAATAGCAGTTAGTTATAAATAATAAAAAAGGAACATACGAACTTGATGTACATATGTCCATTTGCAATCACTTTAACTATGTAAGTATGGCAGATTTCTTGAACAATATGGTGCAATAAAAGTGGCGGGGGTGTATACCCCAGACGGAACCGCCACCAAGTTCTGCAAGTCTGGTCTTTCCTGCAAACACCTTTGCCTTTCCCTTTTGGACTGAACACCTCCTCATTCAGCTCCAACTCCCTGTGACAGGTCTGTTGTCTGCTGAAGAAGTCCAATAATTTCACTGGAACTATATGAGGAACAGTAGAAAAGGTAAAAAGCAAACACAATGGTCGCATACTGAAAGAAATAGAACTAGGCTAACACATTCCTGGCAGCCATTCTCAAGCTGTTGAAGATACATGTAAATGTTCTTTTCCCCTCTTTTCATTCTTTGTTTTTTAAAATAACGCTGCCAAAAATAAGGAAAATATTAAAGGGGACCGGAATAAGGAGTCGCCACATTCTCACAAAATGCAATTGTTCAACTCGTGAATATAATCAATAGAAAGCTTTATTTTACATCAAAAAAAGAAATGAAACACATGGACAAACCTGTTTTTGCTATTGACTCATTGCCCAAAGAGTTATGTAGACTTATCTAGACACTGTGAATCCCTTAGCCATGCAGCAGGTAGCATCGGAACTTAGAGCGGACCTTCACCCTGAATAAGAGTCTATCTTGTATGTTTCCCCCACTCCATACATATAGATGGCTCACATTAAAAATCACCCTACCTGCACCTACTGCATTTTCTGAGTCTTTTAACATCCAAGATGGCCTGCATTCAGGAAGTGTCTTCTGATTGTGCAGCTCGGCATTCTGGGATTGCTGACCTTTTCCTGACCCATGCACTCCCCCCCTCTCCTGAGTATGTGATGCTTCTAAGGCAAGATGGCGGCGCACATTTCTTAGAGTCCTTATCAGAGTTGAAGGCCAGTGGGGGAAAGAATAATAAGGAATCGACTGTAAAACTTAAAATATGTTAATTTTAGATGCTGGGAAGAGTTTGGTCTTTTTATTAAATGATACTGAAGGTCCGCTTTAATGGAATACTGCTGGCAAATTAATAATTAGTAATTTTTACACCATTGCATCATGCTACATTTGCCAAGATATGGAGGTTTACAGGGCGTGGCCCTTGGATCTGTGATGCTGCATAATAATCAGCATAATGGGTGGGCGCTGCATTGACAGCAATATGATGAATCTGGGGGAGGCAGCAAAGGAGGGATGGGCCAGCCAACGATCCTGTCCAGCTCTGCAGAGCTGATTGGGGGACAGGATAAAAATACAATTCTGTGAGTACTCACCTGTAGAATTGTTTTTCTATGCATGGCACGGCCTGCTTCAAGAGGTCCTTACGTATGGGATATTCCGCCACAAGGTGGCGCAGTGCACTGCAGAAGAGTTGTGGCTCCTCCCGGTAACTAGAGATGAGCGAACCGGTTCGGACGAACCGGAATTCGCTCCGAATTTCAGGAAATATTCGATTCGGCACGAACCCGAATATTTTGTGGTTCGTGCCGATCAAATTTTTCCTGAAATTAAAAAAAAAAAAATGCCGGCATGGTGGGAGCGGGCCGGCCGGTTCCGCTGACAGCGGAGCCGGCCGGCGGGCCGGTAAAGCCGGCCGGCCCGCTCCCAACATGCCGGCATTTAAAAAACAAAAAAAAAAAAAAAAAAGCATTTTTGCCGGCATGGTGGGAGCGGGCCGGCCGGCTCCGCTGTCAGCGGAACCGGCCGGCCCGCTCCCACCATGCCGGCATTTCAAAAAAAAGCAAACACTTACCTGCAGGTCCGGAGCGTGGAGGCCGGCGCCGCTCTCAGCTGTCATCTGAGGGCGCGTCATGGTGGGAGCGGGCCGGCCGGCTTTACCGGCCCGCCGGCCGGCTCCGCTGACAGCGGAACCGGCCGGCCCGCTCCCACCATGCCGGCATTTATGATGGGGAACTTCGTAAAAGTTCGATTCGGCCGAACCCGAATTTCTTTGTGAAATTCGGCGAATCGGCCGAATCGAACTTTTCAAAAGTTCGCTCATCTCTACCGGTAACATATAAAAACAGGATCACCAATAGACCACTCCAGCGTTGACAAGCAGTTATACAAGAAGCCGGGAGATAATAAGGTAAAAAAGATAAAAAAGTAACAACCCCAACTAACTTGGAACAATCACCATAAAGAGGCAACCAAGAATAACGATAACAAGGGTTGGGTGAAGCAGGCCGTGACATGCATAGTAAAAACAATTCTACAGGGGAGTATACTCACAGAATTGTATTTTTCCTATTGCATGGCACGGCCTGCTTCAAGAAGTCCTTATGCATGGGACATCCAACAGCAGTGTCCGTAAGTTAGGGTGGGATCCCCAAAAGTAGCAGCAGGCAGTTCAGACCAGTACCGCCTGAAGTACATTGAGGCCTTAAAATCAACCTTGTAAAACTTAGAGAAGGTATGAATAGAAGACCAAGTAGCGGATGTCAGAGTTAGAGTTCCTCCTTAGGCTTCTGAGTGTGCTGCTGGTCAAAACTGCTGGCTGGCTCTTTCTCTGGAACTTCCCCTGCATTGTGCTGATCCACCAGGAGATGGCTCTGTCCTGCAGAGCTGCTGGCAATCAGCCAGCACCTGTAACTCCTCAGCCTATATAAACTGATCAGCCCATTCAGGCAGCGGATTAGCATTTTGTTATGTCATCTTTATCCCAGAATGCTGTACCTAGATCCAAGGTACTCTGAAATCTGAACCTTGCACCCAGGACTCCTGCCTCAGCTCTTGTGTTTGCTCCCACTATCCCAGCCGTGTTTCCACCTTGGAATTTGGACTTTTCTTTGATCCTTATGCATGCTTGTTGCCGGACTCCATCTTGTGTATGTACAGCCAGAGCGTGTTAATCTCACTTGTATATATGTATAGTTCCCTTACACATATATGTTCCCCTTTGTGATTTGTACACCGTTTGATTGTAGTGTGTTTGATGTGTAGTTACCACTGTTGTTTAGTTACCACTGTTTTTTCACTATTAAACACGGTTTGCCCCATATCCATTTCTGCCTCAGTCTCAATTTCTGGTCACTTTTTACAATTGGGATTTCTCCGCTGGAAAATCCCTGACAGAATGCTAATCCCATAGACCAGGAGACTGTAAAGACTGATTTGGATTTGTTGTGCAGGGTCTTAGTGCCAGCACTAGCTTTTGCTTTTCATAGAGTCTGTAATGCTGTCTGTCCAGGGTCTTGTAGTTCCTCTAGTCTTAGTTGGGCCTCCGGCCTTCTTGTTTTGAAATTTGGGCTTAAAGCCTTCTGGTCTGTATTGGGGCCCAGCCCCGTCTTGGTCTGTATTGGGTCCCAGCCCCGTCTTGGTCTGTATTGGGGCCCAGCCCCGTCTTGGTCTGTATTGGGGCCCAGCCCCGTCTTGGTCTGTATTGGGGCCCAGCCCCATCTTGGTTTGTATTGGGGCCCAGCCCCGTCTTGGTCTGTATTGGGGTCCAGCCCTGTCTTGGTCTGTACTGGGGACCAGTTCTTTGTTTTGTCTTGTATATGTCTCTCCTGTGTTTCCCTTCCCCAAGTCTGTGACCACCACGGGATTACCTGGGGCCTGTGCAACTTCACCTTTAGAAGCTCTGTCGAAGAAGTGGGTGGATTACGGGCTACTCAAGTGCCGGATCACCTACGCCCCTCGTGGTCGGCGGTTTGCCTCCTTGGTGGCACAGGCGGGTTGTCTGTCCTTGTCTATTTGTGTTTGGTCAGTTCACCACCCTGCATGCCCAGGGAAGTTTCTCGCCTGGGTAGGTCAGAATGATTCAATCTATCCATATTGAGATTCCTAGCGTACGCAAGTCTAGAATAAGTTCCAAGATGTCCACAAGGACAGCAGTTGCTATTGACACTGACTGTCCCACAGATAGGTATGTCTTTATTCCTCCTCCTCGTTATAAGGAGCTTACTCTGGCTACCTTCCCCCAGTTTCTCTGGGCTGCTTTAAAGTTAATACAGGAGCCTTATATCCAGCAGTCTCCTATGACAACCTGGAGTCGTCAAGTGGCCTATTTTCTTTTCAAAGATGATTTGTTTTTCTGGGCTGAAGCGTGGCTAAATCATAGTAAACACCTCAGTGAGAATTTTGTAGAGTTCCTTAAATTTATTGCCACATCTTACTTATGTATTCCTGAGGCTGACCTGAATCTGACTGCACTTTGTTCAGCCCAGAAATCGGAAACTTCAGCCAAATCTATTGCCTCTGAGTCTAACGTGGAGGATGAGGATGACAGTGGGTCTGATGCCGGGGTTGATATATCTGTTTCAGAGGATGACCACCATCCATCTGTTCTGTCCTCCGTTCAGTCCACTAGGGTGCCTCCATCTGCTGTTTATCATCAAACCATGACGGTGACCCCAATAATTCAACCCGAGCCAGTAACGCTAGTGATTAAACCTGAACCTCACTGTGAGCCCATGCCTGAACCTGGCTGTGAGTCTGCTTCTAAATCGGTCTGTGACCCTGACCCAATGTCTGTCTTTGAGCCTGTCACATTCTCTGCCTATGAGTTTGAACCTGTACCTGTTTGTAAGCCTGGCTTAATGTCTGTTTGTCAATCTATACCTCCTGTCGAGTTCTCTCCTCCTGTCGAGTTCTCTCCTCCTGTCGAGTTCTCTCCTCCTGTCGAGTTCTCTCCTCCTGTCGAGTTCTCTCCTAGTTCACCTGAGGTAGGAGCGCCTGAGGTTGGTTCTCCTGCCTTGCCCGAGCCTCTGATGCCAGTGCCTGCTTTGCCCGAGCCTCTGATGCCAGTGCCTGCTTTGCCCGAGCCTCTGATGCCAGTGCCTGCCTTGCCCGAGCCATTGATGCCAGTGCCTGCCTTGCCCGGTCCAGTTGTTGCCTCCGTACCGGCGTGCCCAGTTGTTGCCTCCGTACCGGCGTGCCCAGTTGTTGCCTCCGTACCGGCGTGCCCAGTTGTTGCCTCCGTACCGGCGTGCCCTCCTGAGGGCTCCAGTAATATCTGCCCTAAGCCCGAACCTGATCACCATCTTTCGGGTAATCTTAGAGAAGGCCATGAAGATTCCCCACGTGCTCGTGGTTTTGAAACACCTCGGGTTGCAAATGGGGATTTTTTCAATGTCCCGCTGGCTCAAGGAGATCTGGAAGGGTTTCCTAAAGTCACAGGAAGGTCTGAATTTGGTTACCCAGGCGCTGATTTTAAAGGTTTCAAGGGCACAGGTTACTGTCTTAAGAACCTGGATCTTGAAGGTCCCGGTCCCCCTGGGTGCTGCCGTGAAGGTCCCGGTCCCCCTGGGCGCTGCCGTGAAGGTCCCGGTCCCCCTGGGCGCTGCCGTGAAGGTCCCGGTCCCCCTGGGCGCTGCCGTGAAGGTCCCGGTCCCCCTAGGCGCTGCCGTGAAGGTCCCGGTCCCCCTGGGCGCTGCCGTGAAGGTCCCGGTCCCCCTGGGCGCTGCCGTGAAGGTCTCGGTCCCCCTGGGCGCTGCCGTGAAGGTCTCGGTCCCCCTGGGCGCTGCCGTGAAGGTCCCGGTCCCCCTGGGCGCTGCCGTGAAGGTCCCGGTCCCCCTGGGCGCTGCCGTGAAGGTCCCGGTCCCCCTGGGCGCTGCCGTGAAGGTCCCGGTCCCCCTGGGCGCTGCCGTGAAGGTCCCGGTCCCCCTGGGCGCTGCCGTGAAGGTCCCGGTCCCCCTGGGCGCTGCCGTGAAAGTCCTGGTTCCCCTGGTCATTGCTTTCTTGATTTTGTTCCTGGAGGGACTGCCGTACCTGCTGAGTCTTCGCCTGCTTTGGGGCCCGCACCTGCTGAGTCTTCGCCTGCTTTGGGGCCCGCACCTGCTGAGTCTTCGCCTGCTTTGGGGCCCGCACCTGCTGAGTCTTCGCCTGCTTTGGGGCCCGCACCTGCTGAGTCTTCGCCTGCTTTGGGGCCCGCACCTGCTGAGTCTTCGCCTGCTTCGGGGCCCGCACCTGCTGAGTCTTCGCCTGCTTTGGGGCCCGCACCTGCTGGGTCTTCGCCTGCTTTGGGGCCCGCACCTGCTGGGTCTTCGCCTGCTTCGGGGCCCGCACCTGCTGGGTCTTCGCCTGCTTCGGGGCCCGCACCTGCTGGGTCTTCGCCTGCTTCGGGGCCCGCACCTGCTGGGTCTTCGCCTGCTTCGGGGCCCGCACCTGCTGGGTCTTCGCCTGCTTCGGGGCCCGCACCTGCTGGGTCTTCGCCTGCTTCGGGGCCCGCACCTGCTGGGTCTTCGCCTGCTTCGGGGCCCGCACCTGCTGGGTCTTCGCCTGCTTCGGGACCCGCACCTGCTGGGTCTTCGCCTGCTTCGGGGCCCGCACCTGCTGGGTCTTCGCCTGCTTCGGGGCCCGCACCTGCTGGGTCTTCGCCTGCTTCGGGGCCCGCACCTGCTGGGTCTTCGCCTGCTTCGGGGCCCGCACCTGCTGGGTCTTCGCCTGCTTCGGGGCCCGCACCTGCTGGGTCTTCGCCTGCTTCGGGGCCCGCACCTGCTGGGTCTTCGCCTGCTTCGGGGCCCGCACCTGCTGGGTCTTCGCCTGCTTCGGGGCCCGCACCTGCTGGGTCTTCGCCTGCTTCGGGGCCCGCACCTGCTGGGTCTTCGCCTGCTTCGGGGCCCGCACCTGCTGGGTCTTCGCCTGCTTCAGGGCCGCTTCCCGCCTGCCAGCTCCCCGGGTGTGAGCTTCCCGCCTGCCAGCTCCCCGGGTGTGAGCTTCCCGCCTGCCAGCTCCCCGGGTGTGAGCTTCCCGCCTGCCAGCTCCCCGGGTGTGAGCTTCCGGCCTGCCAGCTCCCCGGGTATGAGTCACCTGCATCGCCCCTGTCTGGATTTCTGCCTGCATCGCCCCTGTCTGGATTTCTGCCTGCATCGCCCCTGTCTGGATTTCTGCCTGCATCGCCCCTGTCTGGATTTCTGCCTGCATCGCCCCTGTCTGGATTTCTGCCTGCATCGCCCCTGTCTGGATTTCTGCCTGCATCGCCCCTGTCTGGATTTCTGCCTGCATCGCCCCTGTCTGGATTTCTGCCTGCATCGCCCCTGTCTGGATTTCTGCCTGCATCGCCCCTGTCTGGATTTCTGCCTGCATCGCCCCTGTCTGGATTTCTGCCTGCATCGCCCCTGTCTGGATTTCTGCCTGCTTGGTTCCTGTCCGGCCTGCCTCTCATGGGATGTTTGCCAATTTTACCCATCCAGATCATATGTCTGATCCCATGCTACCTTTCTGGATTTTTTCTCGTATGCTGATTGAAGCATGTCCAGTGGTGTTATTTAAAGCGTTCGGTACCCGCTTCTTTTGAGGGGGGATAATGTCAGGGTTAGAGTTCCTCCTTAGGCTTCTGAGTGTGCTGCTGGTCAAAACTGCTAGCTGGCTCTTTCTCTGGAACTTCCCCTGCATTGTGCTGATCCACCAGGAGATGGCTCTGTCCTGCAGAGCTGCTGGCAATCAGCCAGCACCTTTAACTCCTCAGCCTATATAAGCTGATCAGCCCATTCAGTTATGTCATCTTTATCCCAGAATGCTGTACCTAGATCCAAGGTACTCTGAAATCTGAACCCTGCACCCAGGACTCCTGCCTCAGCTCTTGTGTTTGCTCCCCCTATCCCAGCCGTGTTTCCACCTTGGAATTTGGACTTTTCTTTGATCCTTATGCATGCTTGTTGCCGGACTCCATCTTGTGTATGTACAGCCAGAGCGTGTTAATCTCACTTGTATATATGTATAGTTCCCTTACACATATATGTTCCCCTTTGTGATTTGTACACCGTTTGATTGTAGTGTGTTTGATGTGTAGTTACCACTGTTGTTTAGTTACCACTGTTTTTTCACTATTAAACACGGTTTGCCCCATATCCATTTCTGTCTCAGTCTCAATTTCTGGTCACTTTTTACAATTGGGATTTCTCTGCTGGAAAATCCCTGACAGCGGACTTACAAACTTGTGCAACAGAAGCTTGGTGCTGAAAAGCCCAGGAGGCACCAAATGCACAAGTGGAATGAGCAGTAATCCGGAAAGGAGGAACCTTCCCTTTAGCAGAATAGGCTTGTACCACCGTCTGACATATCCACTTGCTAATAGTAGATTTAGCCGGAGGCCAACCCTTCCTAGGACCAGCAGGAAGAACAAAAAGAGCATCAGATTTCCTGAAAGACTCAGTAGCAACCAAATAAAACTTCAATGCCCTGACAACATCCAGAGAATGAAGGGTCCGTTCCTTAGAATTAGCAGGGTTAGGGCACAAAGAAGGTAAGACAATGTCCTGATTGAGATGAAAAGCAGACGCAACCTTAGGCAAGAAATTAAGCCAAAACACCACCTTATCTTGATGCCGCTCAAAATAAGGAGGTTTGATGGAAAGCGCTGTCATCTCAGAAACTCGCCTCACCGAAGTAATAGCCACCAAAAAGGCCACCTTAAGAGTCAGAATGGGCAGTGCAGCCCCACGGATAGGCTCAAAGGGAGGACCCTGCAGAGCAGACAACACCAGATTCAAGTACCAAACCGGTAGCATAGGTTTACATGGCGGACGCACATGAGTAACTCCCTGGAAAAAAGTCTTAACCAACCGGTGATTGGCAAAGGATCTTTGAAAAAAAATTGCCAGAGCTGACACCTGTCCCTTGAGGGTACTAAGTTGAAGGCCCGAATCCGAACCATGTTGTAAAAATTCCAGAATCCTGGGGATAGAAAACACCCAAGGAAGAGACTTGGACTCACACCAGGCAATGTAAGCATGCCAGACCCTGTAGTAGATAAAGGTTGAGGACTTCTTCCTAGCCCAAATCATATGATCAACAACAGAGGCCGGCAACCCCTTATCCATCAAGATGGAGGTTTCAGCAGCCAAGCCGTTAAAGCCAGCGTTTGTAAATTGGGATGGCACAGCTGTCCCTAAGTGAGAAGATCTGGATCCTTGGGCAAGATGTACCGGTCTACTGTCAACTGCACGACGTCTGCAAACCACACCCTCCTTGGCCAACAGGGGGCCACCATAATGGCTGGTACCCCCTCCTGGGCTATCTTGCGCAGCACCCTGCCCAGCAGAGGAAAGAAAGGGAACACATAGAGGAGCCGAAACTCCGTCCAAGGCATTGTTAGCGCATCCGTGGCGAAGGCCAGAGGATCCTGCGACAGGGAAACAAATCTTGGAAGCTTGTGATTGTGGTGGGACGCAAACAGGTCCACATGCGGTGACACAGGGAGTGAAATACCTTGTTACTGAGGGACCATTCCCCCAGCCTGGTTCTCCACCCCCGGAATGTAGACCGCCGAGATGCAAGGGACATTCTCTTCCGCCCAAAACAGTATCAGGGACCCTTCCTTGAGGGCTCGCTTGCTCCGAGTCCCTCCCTGATGATTGATGTAGACAACCGCTGTCTGGTTGTCCGAGCGGATCTGAACAGCCCGACCCCGAAGGTGTGTGGTCAGCTGAGAACCAACCTGATCGCCCTCAGTTCCAGGACATTGATGGGAGCATGGGCCTCCTGGGGGCCCCACCGACCCTGGAATTTCAGAGACTTCCAAAAGCCCCCCCAACCGGTCAGACTGGCATCTGTGGCTCCCAGCACGGAGGCAGAAAGGTCCTGCCCACTAGAAGGTTCCTTGAGTCCAGCCACCACGAGAGGGACTGTCTGGCCAGGGGGGACAGAGCAAATTCCTGATCCAGGGACACAGGGCCCCGATCCCAAACTGACAAGAGGTGCAACTGAAGAGGTCTCATGTGAAACTGAGCAAAGGGGACCGTCTCGAAACACAACACCATCAGGCCCACTAACTGCATCCCTTGCTGGATGGAGGGATGGGGACCCAAGAGCAGAGCCCGTGCCTGCTTCTGAAGGCCCTCCACTTTCTGCTGAGGCAGGAATACTTTGACCTGAGAGGTATCCAGAGTCATGCCCAGAAAGGACCTCACCAAAGACGGAGACAGTGAAGACTTGGGAAAGTTGATCATCCAGCCGAAGGACTCGAGAGTGGAGGTCACCACCAGAGTATCCTTCTCGGCCTGATGAAGAGACTGGGCTGCAATCAGAATATCGTCCAGGTAAGGGAGGATGCGAATGCCCTGAATCCGCAGCAGAGCCATCACGCCCGCCAGCACCTTGGTGAACACCCGAGGCGCCGAGGTGATACCGAACGGTAAAGCCACAAACTGGTAATGCTGATCCTCTAGAGCGAACCTCAGGAATCTCTGATGACCCGGAAAGATTGGCACATGAAGATAGGCATCCTTGATGTCCACGGTGGTCATGAAGTCGCCCGGGCGAAGGGTACTGACAGCCGAGCGTAGCTTCTCCATGCAAAAGTGCTTTTTTGGGAATCGTGAAAAGATTGGAGTAGAACCCCTGACCCTGTTCCTGGGAAGGCACCAGGCAAATGACTCCTGAGTCCAACAGGCGCTGAACTACAAGGCGCAAACCCTGAGCTGACGGAGGGTTTTGAAACATCCAGGATCTGAGGAATCTTGGGGGCGGCCAGGCTGCAAACTCTATCTTGTAACCGGAGGACACCAACTCCTGAATCCAACGGGCTGAGACGCGGAGCCTCCAGAAGCGAGCAAAGAGCCGAAGCCATCCCCCAAGCCGGATGGGTGAGTGCGCCTCCTCATGCCTGAAGGGGCTTGGGAGGGGGTTTGGGCTTGGAACCCCATGAGAGACAGGGACGACCATGGGATCTGCCACTGCCCCAAGATACTCTGCAGCAACCAACCGAGAAGAGGGAGCCACGACCTCCTCTGGGAGTACGAAAGGAGGGGAGGGAAGCGGAGGGCCCCTGAAAGGGCCGAGGCTGCATCCTACGCTGAGGTAGCCTACCATCCTTAGATAGAACATCCAGACGCTCACCAAAGAGCCGCTTCCCCGCAAAGGGAAGCACAGTGAGAGCCTTCTTAGCAGCAGCATCAGCTGCCCACTGCGGCGCATAGCCACCAAGAGGGCAGAGGCCCTACCACCCAGCTGGACCGCATCATCCATGGCAGTAAGGACAAAGGCAACAAAATCAGAGCAAAGCAAGAGGGCCCTATAATCCTCCCTCCTCCTACCAGCCATAGCGCCGTCAGTGATACGCTTGAGCTTTTTCTTAAGGGCAATAGCTGAAATGGCAGCGGCGCAGACCGGACGCAGCCCAGCCCCCACAAATGTAAAGGCATGGCAGGCCAGCTGAGCCATACGCCTGTCCGCGCTGTCCCACAGTGTAGTAGTGTCAGGGGAAGGCATGACTGAGGTGTTGGACAGCCCTAAAACGGGAGCGTCCACCTCAGGGGGACACGACCATCGCTTGACCAGGTCAGCAGGAAAGGGATACCTCTTATCTAACCCTTTGGGCACCGCGGGCAATCTATTAGGACGTTCCCACTCCTTGAGCACCATATTAGAGAAATGGCCCTGCTCAGGGAACTCCAGATGCTGTTTATCAGGACAAAAGAGCTCACCCTGCTTCCTCTTAGCCACCTCAGGGGGGGGCAATGTGCAAGGTTTCAAAAATGTCAGACAACAGTTTATCAGTGTCATCAGGGAACCATGAGTCCTCCCTGGACGCAGAACCAGGGTCACTGTCGTACCCCTCCTGCTGGTCCCCAGAGGAGTCAGAGTCCTGGAAAAGCTCCCCCTCCTCTAGGGAGTAACGGCCACCAATTTTACAATTCCCTCATCCTCCTCAGCAAAGAGGGAGGGCGTGGGAGCCAGGTGCTGCTTCTTGCCAGAGGCCTTACCTGGAACAGGCCTGGCAAGCTGCCTTACAATGCTGGCCACACAAAGTGCCAGATCAGATTGTGACCCCCTGCTAGTATCCCCCTCACTGGGGGCTAAATGCAGGCGCAGAGGGGTAGGCGATGCCGAAGAGAGCGCAGAACTGGGAAGAGAAGCGCTCAACCCAGCCTAGGCCGCAATGATACCTTGGGCACACGGCACGCATACCGCGCCACTACCGCTCACAGGGGGTGCCCCGCACATGGCACACAGCCGGGATTGCCCTGAAGGACCCCCGAGCACGCTATCCCCAGAAGCCTTCATTTGGTGATTAACACAGGCGCAATAGGCCAGCACAGGGTAAGGGGTAATAGAAAGCCACCCGGGATGCCCCCCCAAGGGATGCCCCCAGAAGAGTCAGCAAAGGGGAGATGAGGGGGGGTAAGGAGCAGAACTGGGAGAAACCACAACCCACAGTTGTCCCGCCTGAAAGACATAAGCAACATGCAAATAAGCATCCCGCAGCCCATGCCCCAAGGAAACAAAACCCCCAAAGGGGACTCACGGACCAAGGAGACCGAAGGCAGAGGATTACCAAGCCGCCATACCACGGAAGGAAGCGACACAGGAAAAATACAATTCTGTGATTACTCACCTGTAGAAGTGGTATTATAAGTATACAGCACGTCCTGTTCCAGAAGATTCCTTACACATGGGTTATACATCCACAAGATGGTGCTGGACTGCAGAAAACAGCTTGTGGCTCCTCCCGACCCTATATAAGTCGGGGACCTCCCACAAATTCCCCAGTATTGACAAACAGTAACACAAAAAGCCGGGAGAACAATAATAACAAAAATCTCAAATGAACAATAAACAATCACCATACAGAGGTAGCTAAGAAAAATGATAACAAGGGTGGGATGGAACAGGACGTGCTGTATACTTATAATACCAATTCTAAAGGTGAGTAATCACAGAATTGTATTATTCCAAGTATACAGCACGTCCTGTTCCAGAAGATTCCTTACACATGGGGCATCCAATAGCAGTGTCCGTAAGGTAGGGTGGGATCCCCAAAAGTAACAGCGGGCAGTTTAAACCACTGCCTCCTGCAGAACTTTGTGGCCAAAAGCAGCATCAGCTGAGGCCCTAACATCAACCTTGTAAAACTTAGAAAAAGTATGAACAGAAGACCAAGTAGCGGCCTTGTAAACTTGTTCAACAGAAGCTTGGTGCTGAAAAGCCCAAGAGGCACCAATAGCACGAGTAAAATGAGCAGTAAGGCGGAAAGGAGGTACCTTCCCCTTAGCAGAATAGGCTTGAATCACAGCCTGACGGATCCACTTGCTGATGGTGGGCTTAGCTGGAGCTAAACCCTTCTTAGGCCCCGAAGGGAGAACAAAAAGAGCATTGGTCTTCCTGAAAGGTTCAGTAGCCACCAAATAGAACTTCAGGGTTCTAACCACATCCAGAGAATGTAATACCTGCTTCTTAGAGCTACTAGGATTAGGACACAGAGAAGGCAAAACAATGTCCTGATTGAGATGAAAAGCAGACACAACCTTAGGCAGAAAATCTGGCTTAAAACGAAACACCACCTTGTCCTGGTGTCTCTCAAAGTAAGGAGGTTTGATAGAAAGCACCGCCAACTCAGAAACACGCCTAACAGAAGTGATAGCCACCAAAAAGGCTACCTTAAGCGTCAAAATAGACAAAGGGGCCGCACGCAAGGGCTCAGAAGGAGACTCCTGCAAGGCCGATAATACCAAGTTCAAATCCCAGACTGGTAACATAGGCTTACGAGGAGGACACACGTGAGTAACCCCCTGAAAAAAGGTCTTAACCAGACGATGGTTGGCAAAGGATCCTTGGAAGAAAATAGCCAAGGCTGAAACATGACCTTTGAGGGTACTAAGTTGAAGACCCAAATCCAAACCCTGTTGCAGGAATTCCAGAATCCTGGGGATAGAAAACACCTGACAGGAAAGCCACCTAGACTCACACCAGTCAATGTAAGTATGCCATACCCTATAGTAGATAGATGAGGATGAATTCTTCCTAGCCTGAATCATGGTACTAACAACAGAGGCAGGCAGCCCCTTTTCCATAAAGATGGAGGTTTCAGCAGCCAGGCCGTTAAAGCCAGCGTTTGTAAATTGGGATGGCGTAGCTGTCCTTGAGTGAGCAGATCTGGAACCTTAGGCAGGGCATACTGATCTACTGCCAACTGCACAATGTCTGCGAACCACACTCTTCTTGGCCAACGGGGGCCACCAGAATGGTTGGCACCCCTTCCTGGGAGATCTTGCGCAGCACAGGAAACGGAGGAAACACATAAAGGAGCTGAAAACTCTTCCAAGACATTGCTAGCGCATCCATGGCCAAGGCCAGAGGGTCCTGGGACAGAGAGACAAAGACTGGAAGCTTGTGACGGGACGCAAACAGGTCCACATCCGGCTGCCCCCAGCGACGGCACAGGGACCAAAACACCCTGTTGCTGAGGAACCACTCCCCCAGCCGAGACATCCCCCTGCTCAAGGAGTCTGCCTCCAGGTTCTCCAATCCCGGGATGTAAACTGCCGATATGCAGGGGACATTCTCCTCCGCCCAGGACAAAATCAGGGACACTTGAGGGCCCTCTTGCTCCGGGTCCCTCCCTGATGATTGATGTAGGCAACTGCCGTCTGGTTGTCCGAGCGGATCTGAACCGCCCGACCCTGAAGGTGTGGAGTCAGCTGGGCGAGAACTAGTCTTATCACCCTCAGTTCCAGAATGTTGATAGGGGTATGGGCCTCCTGAGGGCCCCACTGACCCTGGAATTGCAGGGATTTCCAGAAGCCCCCCAACCTGTCAGACTGGAATCTGTGGTGACTGTCTCCCAGCAAGGGGTCAGAAAGGTCCTGCCCATCAACAGGTTTCTTGAGTCCAGCCACCATGAAAGAGACCGCCTGGCCAAAGGGGACAGAACAAACACCTGATCCAGGGACACAGGGTCCCGATCCCATACTGACAAGAGGTGAAGTTGAAGAGGTCTCATGTGAAACTGAGCGTATGGAACCGCCTCGAAGCAAGACACCATCAGACCCACTAGCTGCATCCCCTGCCAAATGGAGGGATGGGGGCAAGACAGAAGAAGCCTTGCTTGAGCTTGAAGACTCTCCACCTTCTGCTGAGGGAGAAGAATCTTGACCTGGGATGTATCCAGAGTCATGCCCAGAAAGGACCTCACCAATGACGGGAACAGGGAAGACTTGGGGTGATTGATCACCCAGCCGAAGGACTCCAGTGTGGACACCACCATCTGGGTATCCAGCTCTGCCTGCTGGAAGGACTGAGACGTGATGAGAATGTCGTCCAAGTAAGGAAGGATGCGAATGCCCTGAGATCTCAGCAGAGCCATTACGCCCGCCAGCACCTTGGTGAAAACCCTGGGAGCCGAGGTGATACCAAAAGGCAAGGCCACAAATTGGTAGTGCTGATCCTCCACAGCGAACCTAAGGAATTTATGATGACCTGGAAAGATTGGTACAAGAAGGTAAGCGTCCTTTATGTTTACAGAGGTCATGAACCCGGCCGGGCGCAGTGAACTGACTGCAGAACGCAGGGTCTCCATGCAAAAATGCTTGAATCTGACAAACTTGTTGAGATGTTTTAAATCCAGGATGGGAACAGTGAAATTATTGGAATAGAAGCCTCTGCCCCTTTCCCTTAAAGGCACCGGGCAGATGACCCCCAACTCCAGAAGGTTTTGGACAGCAAGGCACAAACCCTGTGCTCACAAGGGGTTTTGAGCCATTCTGGATTTGACGAATCTTGGGGGTGGCCAGGCTGCAAACTCTATCTTGTAACCGAAGAATACTACCTTCTGAATCCACTGGTCTGAGACATGAAGCCTCCAGAGGTGACCAAGAGCCGAAGCTGTCCCCCCACCCGGATGGGTGAGGGCGCCCCTTAATGCCTGAGGGGGATTGGGGAAGGACTTAGGCTTGGGACCCCAGGAGGGGCCAGGGCGGCCCCAAAAGTCTCCGCGAGCCCTAGGAAGGGATACTCCACGACCAATTCTGAAACCACGAAAGGAAGGGAGAAAGGAACCTGTCCCCCTAAAGGCCCGGGACGGCCTCCTACGTTGAGGTAACCTGCCGCCCCTGGCAAACAAGTCCAAGCATTCACCAAAGAGGCGCAGCCCCTTAAAGGGAAAGCCAGTAAGAGCCTTCTTAGCAGCATTATCAGCTACCCACTGACGCAGACAAACAGAGCGGCGTATAGCCACCAACAGGGCAGATGTCCTCCCACACATTCTAATGGCATCATCCATGGCAGACAGACCATATGCAACAAATTCATAGCAAAGCAAAAGAGATATATACTCTACTCATTCCGCATCATCAGAGGCCCCATCCAAGAGACTCTTAAGCAGCCCTTTAATAGCAATAGTACAAAGTTTCTCAGCCAGCCCAAGATGTTGAAAAATCTTCAATTTTATTAAACTTCCATCAATAAAATCAGCAGTCCAACAGGAACAATCATAGTATAAGCAAGATAAGGCCTAACGCCAACGCGTTTCGGACAACAGGTCCTTAATCATGACAACTTAATAGCAATAGCTGTAATGGCAGAGGCACAAACCGGGCGTAGCGCGGTCCCCACACAAGCAAAGGCATGACAAGCCAGCTGGTCCATGCGCCGGTCCTCACCATCCCTCAGGGTAGTAGTGTCAGGGGAATGCATGACAAATGTATTGGACAGCCCCAGAAGAGGCGCGTCCACCTCGGGGGGACATGACCAACGCTTAATCACCTCAGCAGGAAAGGGATACCTCTTATCCCAGCTCTTGGGACCCCAGGGAGCCTGCTAGGCCGTTCCCATTCTTTGAGCACCAGATTATTAAAGTGAGTCTGCTCAGGAAACTCCAAACGTGGTTTAACCATATGAAAAAGCTCACCCTGCTGCTGCAGAGCCACAGCAGGAGGGGAGATACAGAGCACTTCAAAAATATGAGCCAAAAGCCTGTCAGTGTCATCTAAGGACCATGGGTCTTCTCCAATGGGAGACCCGGTACCACCATAAACCCTAGGCTGTTCCTCAGATGACTCTGAATCAGAGAATAACTCCCCCTCCTCCAGGGGGGAATAACCAGTAATGTCAAAAAAATCCTCAGCCTCAACAGGAAAGAGGGAACCCGCGGGTGATAAATGCTGCTTCTTAGCAGAACCCTTACGCGGGGCAGACCCAGCAATATGTTTTTCAATGCTGGCCACCCGTGCAGCCAAATCAGTTTGAGACTCCCCACTGGCGTGTCCCCCACTGGGAGTCAGATGTAAGCGTGGGGGGGGGTAGGCGAAGCCAAAGGGGGCGCAGCACTAGGCCCAGCAGCAGTCGACCCAGACTGCAGCGCAAGCACCTGCTGGGCGCAGGGTACACACACCCTGACATCATCACTTATAGGGGATACCCCACACGCAACACATAGCCGGGCTTGTCCCGAAGGAACCCCAAGCACATCATCCCCAGAAGCCTCCATATGGTAATTATCGTGGCACAACAGGCCAGTAAGGGTTAACACTAAAAAGCTACCCGGGATGCCCCAATGACCCGCTAGGGAAGTGGGAGTAATGAGGGGAGAAGGCCGGGAGAAACCACAGTGCCGAAGTTTTAACCCGCCTGAAAGACATAATAAACATTCCCATGAGATAATGCAGAAGGAATTAGAAAAAATCACCCCACCGGGGTTACTCACGGACCGCGGGGGCCAGCAGCACACACAGCAAGGGAAGTCAAAATGGCGTCCGCAGACCTCGAGGGGCGGGCCTCCTATGAGATATGATGTAAAAAACATCACCCCCATAGCCCGCACCCCCCCCCCCCCGAACAGTGCGAAAACGCGCCCACGTGATCCTGCCGGCCAATTGCGTCCCGGCAGCTCTGAGGAGAATGACGCTGCCGTCCGCGGAGTGCTGTACAAGCGGGACAACTTTATCAAGTGTCCTGTGAATGGCGGAAAGACAAGAATACCCCAAAGAGATACCATATTCTTTTTTAGTAGCGACCCCCGACCCTGTGCTTTTCAATTACCTATTTCTGACATTGCTGGTGATTAACAGTGTAAATTAAGCCACAATATTGACTTATTAGAATACTGGACCTTAAATTTATATGTTCTGTTTTTCCTGGCACGCTCACACACTATTTCGAGGTGCATTAGTTAATGGAATCATTATTGCTGCAGTGATGCTTTTACTATGGCCAGCACTTTCACAGTCGTGGGGTGATTGCAATCATCCTGCAATGCTCTGGTGTGAAATAAATAAATAATAAATAAATAATATATATACACACACAACATGCTGTCACACAATAGACTTAGGAGAAAAAAAAATTAAATATACTCACATATCATTTGAAAATTCTTATATTTAAAATCAAATATTTCTTGCTGCTCTTCCAAAAACTTGACTTCCTGATCAACGTACTGCAAATGTATTGGATGAAAAATTTAGTTCCTGCTTAGAGGGGCACTGAATTGCATTTTGCATAGTGTTTAGAACAGTTCCAGTTTAAGAGAAAATTGGGCTTCTAGAGCTGCTTGTGCATCAATAACTGAACTGACCTGTCCAAGATTCTTCAATCTTGGATTGAAGAAGTATTAGCAGCGAGTACTGCGTGATCCTTATGTTTAAAGCGGACTTCCAATAAAAAAATCAAAGCTTAGTAAATTGCTCCTCTTTGGTTACAAAGTGACAGATGTACATGTGTGTATCCTATTTTTTTTTTTTTCTGTACATTCACCCCCACATATTGTGGAATAAAGGTGCATCTTATGGGGCGACTGTCATTAGTGGTGGTTCATATTGGTATGATAGTAGGAGGAAGTGGGACAGTCACAAGGGGGGGTGTCATACCAAGATGACTTAAGTGATCCAGTAACTCAGTGTGTCAAGAGTAGGCTTGTGTGTCACTGCATGGATTAAATGTAGAGGAACAATGCCTACGTGAGCTGAAGCATACAATGGCCATTCATGCACAATAGGGTTGATTCAGAGACAGATACGTCTGGACTTTCGTATGTGTCTGTGTATGTTTTTGTGTCTGTTTGGCCTTTCTTTTGGTTTTTACGTTCGTTTTTCCATGCGTATGTTCGTTCCCGCTAATGCGTATATGCTCTTTCGATGGACGGATCTAAATCGGATCATTTGCGTTAGTTCGGATCATTTTCCCATCAAAATCTGATATTTTGCGTTCGTTCAGATAACTTACGTTATTGGGATGGGCTTGCGTCTGATTCAGAGAGCTGATTGCCGAGGGACCACCGCCCTATAATAATCATTTGCGATACACTTACGGGACCATTTTGCACTCGGCTTGTTTGCTTTTGACCATGTTTTGCGGCTTTCTGGAGGAATATGAGCGCCTCTTCCTTTTATTAATTCCTCAGCATAATGACATATATGGCCTCATGAGTTAGTTAAATTTTAACATTTTTATATTTACAGTTTTGTAAAAAAAGAAAAAAAAAGTTGTTCCATTTTAAAAAAAAGATTAAAAAAAAAAAAAGACAATATAAAAATGCCAGTTCAAATTTAAAAAAAAAAACTTGTTTCTGTGTCATTTCCTTTTTTAAATACATTTATTAAGGGTTGGTTACCACAAAACGAATGCAAAAAACAACATTCAGATATGAAGATTCGCCTGACCGCGAAGTGATTTGGGTAAGTTTTAGGGGTGGGAAATGGAAGAAGAATGAGACCGCAAAGTGATTTGGGTAAGTTTTAGAGGTGGGAAATGGAAGAAGAATGAGACAGCGAAGTGATTTGGGTAAGTTTTAGGGGTGGGAAATGGAAGAAGAATGAGACCGCGAAGTGATTTGGGTAAGTTTTAGGAGTGGGAAATAGAAGAATATACTGAGCGTGAAGTGATTTAGCTAAGCATTGTAGCAGAAGTGAGTGAACCAAATATGTAGCACATTAATGAGTTAAGTTTGTAGTGCGCAGGCGTAAGGTCGTAACGATTTTCGTCTGGACGATTATTTATAGAAAAAGGAAATCAGAATCTAACGAGAAACGTAAATGATTCGTGGGAGGATACGATGGAAAAATGGCAAAAGCGAAAGCCTACGTTGTAACATGAGTAACATAAACGGAAAACGAAACCTGGAAAATGACATTCTCGTTGGCATACGAACAGACGAAGACTTTACTGAAGGCTTGCGATGCATGCTTAGAATCACTTGTACACTCATACGAGAGCGGAAAAAAAAAAAAAAACAGAACGACACAAAAACAAAAGTCTTTTGATGTCTCTCTGAATCAACTCTAAAATCCAATGGCCATTTATGCACAAAATCCAAATGCAGGTTTTGCACGGGACTTGGTGTACATGTGTCATGGTCCCAACCAGCGAATGTGACTTGAGTTTTTGCTTGTTCTTTGCAATGAGGAAGGGGCCCCACTGGCCCCCAAAACGTTGGATAAATACACATGGCAGTACAATACATGTTGGCTTAAAAAAGCTACTTGGAGTGTTGGCCTTTTGTACACGTGCACCAACGCTGGCCATGGCACCAATAACCAACAAAGGGACACTTTCTAATAGTAAGAGTGTGGCTGATACCAAATAAACTAATGTGGCTGGTCGCATGTGTGCTGCAAAAAGGCGTGGAGGTGGACTAGGTGGCTGTCTTGGAGCATGGTATCAGTTAGTGAGGTATGTGATTAGGCAGAAAGAGTGGGCACAGATAGTGTTAGGGGCGGTGGCACTGGAGCACAGGTTTACAAGCCATGGATAGGAGGCGGCAAGCACTCCAACTGCAGTGACACAACACGGTGGTGCTGCTCTCCACAGCAGTTGCAATATATAAGAAACACGTAAAGGTTTATTTACATGGAGCCGTTCCTTTACTTTAGTTACACGCTGCTCGATTTCAAGATGCTGAGGAAACTCTGGAGGCACCTCAACTTTTTGCTCAATCTGCAACTGTAGAAAAGATAAAAAATATAAAAATGTGATTCTTGGAATATCATCTATATACAGAAAAATAGTAGGATACATCTTCTAATTTGATAGACTTTTCTGGAAAAACTCGAAGCAGCCGATTCTAGTAGTGGCCTACATGTTGCGGTGTACACTGAAACATTAAAGTGATCTTATACCCAGAAAGAAAGTTTATGTCGTCTTATAGCCCCAGCCCATTGCCCCAAAACAGCCTGTGTTTTTTTTTTGTTTTTAAACCTTTGCCCAATATTCATAATACAAACTGGATGCAGTCAGCCATATTGCTCCCTGGCCGAGCAGCTCCACCCCCCATCGCTGATACATTCAGTTACAGTACACACAGCTCAGCAATGGGGAGCACTTCAACCTAACTGCCATTAAGTTTAGTTTTAACTGAATTAACTAGCATTTGGCTGCCATTTGCCATGATACTATTTCCTGGTAATGTTTTTATAAAAGCCTTTAGTAATAAAAAAGTAAACAAAGGCTGCTTTGGGAAACTGTGCTGGGGATGGAAGGAGATGACAAACTTCCATTCTAGGTATAGGCTCACATAGGATAACTACTATCCTGAAACTTCCTGATAAGACAGATTCACTTCAAGTCAGCATGACGTTGATGGTCAGGCCTTGCCCATTAGCTACATAGCATCAACATTTTCACGCTGTTCTGTGACTTCCAGTTGCCCAGCAAAGAGAAACACTAGCTCAGGTAATCTGGGGAAGCAAAACAGAGATTTGTGAAGAAATGCTTACACATAGGAATGTATTATGCAGCACATATTCTGCACTTATTGTATGATCAGCTGTTTATATCGAGGGGGACCTCCATGCTATACATTCCGCTTAGGACAGCTTGTTCTCCATAATGTCTCTATGCCCAATTTTGTCATGAGGACTTGGAAGGCACAGTAAAACGGATTCAGCAAAGTGGATCTCTTTCTTTCTTTATCCAAACTTTATTTATGACATTTTGGGCCTGATTCAGCAAAGGCCCAGAAGAAAATCAAGGTCACGCTAAAGATCTGCTGCAGCAAGTTTTTCTTAGGGTGTGCTTTTGGGTGTAAGCTGAAAGACATACTTCAGGCGAAGGAAATTGTTACACCATTGCGTGTGGCTACATTTGGCACTGTCCTTAATGGTTTACCATTTCTAAACTGAAGAAATTGCTGAGATATCAGGTTTACAGGTTCACCTGATGTCATAACCCTACATTCAGTCCAATCAGCTCAGCAGAAGCGGGACAGAATTGCTGGTCCCCTTCCTCCTCCCGCCCCTCCCTCCACCTCCTCCTCGGCCTTCTCCCCCAGCGGGGACACACAGCCACCCTCTCCACCGTCCAGCAGCTGAGTGCGCTCATGTTCTTTGGGAGTGCGTGCATACACTTTGGGAATGTGTCTGGGAGTGCTGATCTATACTCCAATGTCGCCTAGCAACTGGAGAGGGGGTGAAGCACAGCCTGGATGACTGTAACAAGTTCTGGGAATCCTACAGTTCCTGCCCACTATGTTGATTATCATGCAGCATCACAGGTCCAAGGGCCACACCTACTTTTTAATAAGGGAACACCCCCCCCCACCCCCTGATCCTGATCCCTGATCCAAGTGGCTGTGGCTGCAATACGATATATGTGCCTGTGCCAAGCATTTGTGAATGGCCAGAGTGGGCATGCACCCTGATAGAGGCTAGGCGATCCGGCCATCTACGCACTCGGCTCCATTGGCCATTACTTGATTCTTAGTCAAAAGAAGTGAGCTTGCTGATTGGCCATACAGCTGTGCATGCACCCCAGGAGCAGAGGAAAGGAGAGTGTTTATGGGCGACCTGGGGGGTTTCATCCCAAAGAAGGATGCCCTGGGGGCAAGGACCAAAAGCCAGGATAGTCAAAATGGTTTTCGTCCACTTTAAATTGAATCCAAAAATGCATTGATAATGCTCTACTGTCTATGAAGCTGGGTGCTAGTCCAGCATAGAGAAAAAGAGTGGGCCACATTCTAGGACCATAACAGTGTCCAAAATGCTTCAGAGCATCCCACACTTTGTTAACTGCACGTCTGGTAACATGTAATCATTTGTTATTTGTATGGAGCTTGCTTTAAACTCGTTGGATTAAAATGGTCGTTTTAACTACATTCTGGAGTGCAGCCCATCCCTTTTCTCCACTTTAAATTGAACACACTAATAAAATTCTGTAAACATTTTTTGCTCTAATTTTCTCCAAAAATAATCTACCCCTGTTTTGCCATATTTTATTCGGAAAATTTAGAAAAAAAAAAAACAGCACCCTATGGTCTATTCTAAAGCAATTGGCAAATCATTCAGCATAGCCTATAAGGTGCTTTCCTCACCTCACCTGTAAAGTTGCCCAATCACAGGGGTAGGCTATTTTTGGGGAATTATTAGAACAGAAATATTGTATTTTTTTGTGTGGTCAAGATAAAAAGCTCGCTCTAGTTCACACCGGAAAGCACACCAAAGTTAAACTTGCTTCACCAGATCATTAGCGTAACCCCCACTGCGTCTAAAAAGAGGAGATTTTGCTCTTTTGCTGGTTCCTGTGATTCAGCAAAGCACAAAAAAGTGAAAATCATAAATACACCCAAAATTAATGGGTGTAAAATATTAGTGTAATTCAGCACTGTTCTGACGTAACTGCCATAGCCCTGCTTTTTTTAATGAAAACTCTTTTTGTATATAAAAATGTGCACTTATTTAGACATGCAGTTTATTATTAATTATTTTTAATTTGAAACGAAACACAATGCATCGAGGGCTTGGAACTGCTCTAGTAGGTCACCAGCCCAAGTTCAGTGCACCACCAGTAGTGCCAGACCCTTAACCCCCCCATTATTAGCAATCCACATGCAGAAATGTAGAGCAGATGGCTTAGCTCAAAGACTTTTAGATTGGTTGTTTGGATTCTGGTATAAGTGGGGCATTTGAAGATAATTTCTCTGTGTCTTTTAATTATCAAGCTTTTGAATTTAGGACTGAATAAATCTGAGCACTTTATAACTCCCAAGCACCAAAGACAACAGAAAAAAGTAAGTGGAATAAGGGGTAAAGGGGGAAAAGGAGGGTAAAGAAGGCACTAAGAGGATGATAGAGAGCAGCAGCTTTTTAATATTCCATCAAAGTCTTGTATCCATCTGACTCTTTGAATATCATTCACGGGTGCCATAACGCTGGATAAAATGGCACTGGCTAATGTCAGTCATATCTTTCTGTGACAGTTGAGCATTGCTTTAGGATCAGGACTTTTGTAGTATTTAGCAAATTAACTTTCGAAAAAATTTTGCCTCAGAAAAAAGAAGAGAATGCAACAAATAATGCAGGGAGACCAGTTGACCTATTTCGCCAATGACCTTCCTCAACAGATATCTGTGCACACCAAGTCTGTACACCAAGAAGAGACAGTACGTGTAAAGTACAGTGCCCTGGAGAGTATAGTTCAGGGCTTGTGTAAGGTTGAGCGAACTCCATCACCACAGCAGCAGCCATAACAGCAGTGTTCTGTGTGTACAGGGCTCACTTCTATCTTCTCTTAGATATTGCTGTACAGACTTGGTGAACAGTTGCCAGCAGCAACAGATTGCAGATAATAAAAACTGCTTCCATTAAACACACATTCGCTAACATAGAAAGAAAAAAAAGTTCAGCTGACCTCCTTTTGGCACAAAAAATATACACTTTCAATAATGCCATCGAAAGTAGACTTTCCATTGAAAATGGACCAAAACCCAGGTCCTTGCCCCTGGGGCACCCCGATCGAGGGTGTCCCGCTGTGTGAACCCCCCCCCCCCCCCCCCCCCAGTTTGCCTGAACCTCTTCCAGGTCCTACGATGCATGCGCAGCTGCTCTGATCCGCTTGAGCCCCTTCGTCCAGGAGCTTGTCTAATACGAGAGTGCTGGCAGCCGCATCCCCGCTATCCTCTAACACAGACCTGGGCAATGTACGGCCCGCGGGCCGTATACGGCCCTTTGCTAGGCTCTTACCGGCCCGGGCTGAGCTGGCCAGTAAGAGACGCAGAGGAAGGGAAAACATGCCAGACTCGACGAGCCGAGTGGCCGATCGCTGCTGCTTAACTTAGGTGATCGCCTGTGTACAGTGTGAGAGGCGTAGGTTAAGCAGCAGCTGATCGGCCGCTCGGCTCGTCGGGTCTGGCACATTCTCCCTTCCTCTGAGGAAGCCAGACCCGATGAGCAGGTGATAGAGACCTGGGGACTTTGGAAGGACAGAGTAGGGGCTCCAGAGCATCAGTAAGTCTGCTCAGAAAGATTATGTAGTTTGCTTGTGTTTTCCCTTCCTGCCTGCTGTCTCTTTTTCACCATGTACCTGCCCACCATGCTCTCACCATGTCCCCTTCCTGCTGTCCACCATGCTCTCACCATGCCCCCTTCTTGCTGTCCACATGCTCTCACCATGTCCCCTTCCTGCTGCCCACCGTGCTCTCACCATGTCCCCTTCCTGCTGTCCACATGCTCTCACCATGCCCCCTTCCTGCTGTCCACATGCTCTCACCATGCCCCCTTCTTGCTGTCCACCATGCTCTCACCATGCCCCCTTCCTGCTGTCCACATGCTCTCACCATGTCCCCTTCCTGCTGTCCACATGCTCTCACCATGTCCCCTTCCTGCTGTCCACATGCTCTCACCATGTCCCCTTCCTGCTGTCCACATGCTCTCACCATGTCCCCTTCCTGCTGTCCACCATGCTCTCACCATGCCCCCTTCCTGCTGTCCACCATGCTCTCACCATGCCCCCTTCCTGCTGTCCACATGCTCTCACCATGTCCCCTTCCTGCTGTCCACCATGCTCTCACCATGTCCCCTTCCTGCTGTCCACCATGCTCTCACCATGCCCCCTTCCTGCTGTCCACATGCTCCCACCATGCCCCCTTCCTGCTGTCCACATGCTCTCACCATGCCCCCTTCCTGCTGTCCACATGCTCTCACCATGTCCCCTTCCTGCTGTCCACATGCTCTCACCATGCCCCCTTCCTGCTGTCCACATGCTCTCACCATGCCCCCTTCCATGCTCTCACCATGCTCTCACCATGTCCCCTTCCTGCTGTCCACCATGCTCTCACCATGCCCCCTTCCTGCTGTCCACCATGCTCTCACCATGCCCCCTTCCTGCTGTCCACCATGCTCTCACCATGTCCCCTTCCTGCTGTCCACCATGCTCTCACCATGTCCCCTTCCTGCTGTCCACCATGCTCTCACCATGCCCCCTTCCTGCTGTCCACCATGCTCTCACCATGTCCCCTTCCTGCTGTCCACATGCTCTCACCATGCCCCCTTCCTGCTGTCCACATGCTCTCACCATGTCCCCTTCCTGCTGCCCACATGCTCTCCCCATGCCCCCTTCCTGCTGTCCACATGCTCTCACCATGCCCCCTTCCTGCTGTCCACATGCTCTCACCATGCCCCCTTCCTGCTGTCCACATGCTCTCACCATGCCCCCTTCCATGCTCTCACCATGCTCTCACCATGTCCCCTTCCTGCTGTCCACCATGCTCTCACCATGCCCCCTTCCTGCTGTCCACATGCTCTCACCATGCCCCCTTCCTGCTGTCCACCATGCTCTCACCATGCCCCCTTCCTGCTGTCCACCATGCTCTCACCATGCCCCCTTCCTGCTGTCCACCATGCTCTCACCATGTCCCCTTCCTGCTGTCCACCATGCTCTCACCATGTCCCCTTCCTGCTGTCCACCATGCTCTCACCATGCCCCCTTCCTGCTGTCCACCATGCTCTCACCATGCCCCCTTCCTGCTGTCCACATGCTCTCACCATGTCCCCTTCCTGCTGTCCACCATGCTCTCACCATGCCCCCTTCCTGCTGCCCACCATGCTCTCACCATGCCCCCTTCCTGCTGTCCACCATGCTCTCACCATGCCCCCTTCCTGCTGTCCACCATGCTCTCACCATGCCCCCTTCCTGCTGTCCACCATGCTCTCACCATGCCCCCTTCCTGCTGTCCACCATGCTCTCACCATGCCCCCTTCCTGCTGTCCACATGCTCTCACCATGTCCCCTTCCTGCTGTCCACCATGCTCTCACCATGCCCCCTTCCTGCTGCCCACCATGCTCTCACCATGCCCCCTTCCTGCTGTCCACCATGCTCTCACCATGCCCCCTTCCTGCTGTCCACCATGCTCTCACCATGCCCCCTTCCTGCTGTCCACCATGCTCTCACCATGCCCCCTTCCTGCTGTCCACCATGCTCTCACCATGCCCCCTTCCTGCTGTCCACCATGCTCTCACCATGCCCCCTTCCTGCTGTCCACCATGCTCTCACCATGCCCCCTTCCTGCTGTCCATCATGCTCTCACCATGCCCCCTTCCTGCTGCCCACCATTCTTACACTTTGCCCCAGCTGATATGAGCTCTCCTTCCAGACTGCCAGAAGCCAAGGGCTTCTCTGATTGGCTGGGAAATTATCACATCAGAACGTTTGAAGTGGACCAAAACCCTGCTTTATCAGCCTGGGAATCTTATAGATCCCCTCCCCGCGGGGCATCCAAAATCGGGATGCCCCGCTGTGTGAAACCCCCAGGTCGCCCATAAACTCACCTTCTTTCCCAGTTCAACGGCGCATGCACGAGCTGCGGCCGCATGCCCGCTATCCCTCTAGCAGGGCGCGTGCCTGTGTCAGCCATTTGAGAATGGCCAGCGCGGGCGCGCTCCCTGTTAGAGGGAAGCTCGAGATGCAGCCGCCAGCGCACTCAGAGCCGCTGAGCTTAGACGTCGCTTAGACGCCCATAGCTCAGCGGCCCTCCACAATATTTTTAGTTTCTCATGTGGCCCCATGGAAAAAATAATTGCCCACCCCTGCTCTAACAGGTAGTGTGCCCGCACCAGCCACTCACAAATGCCTGGTGCGGGCACGAGCCCTACTAAAGGGATAGCTGGGATGTGGCCACAACTTGCACATGCGCCGTTGGACTGGAAAACAAGGTGAGTTTCTGGGCGACATGGGGGTTTTACACAGTGGGGCATCCCGATTCCGGATACCCCGGGAGGAGGGAATCTAGCAGGCCCTGGAATCTTATACATTTCATGGCCGATGGGGTGTGGGTTTTGGTCTTCTTTAAGCTTAGTAGTTTTGTCAGAAAAAGAAAATCATACTAGATGAGTAATTAAAAGGTCAAACCTCCATTTCTTGGGCGTCCAAAATTTGTCTTTCCTGATGTAGAATGTCTCTGACAAGTTCTGCTAGTTTCTGTGGCTCCTCCTGGTATAGTTGCTGGAATGACATTTAGACACAATAGAAGTTACAGTACATTCAATGATTAATATGACTGAACTCTATTATATATTAAACACAATACATTAATATTAAAGCGAAACAAAACTGGCCCTGGAGTCTATGGCATTCCAGTTCGGATGCCCAGGGGAGAGGGAATCGGCTGCACCCTGGTGTCTTGTTAAATCTAGAGCTGGGGCCGGAATTTTCACTATCCCAGCTTTTGGCCCGTCCCCCTGAGGCACTCCAGTTTGGGATGCCCCACTGTGAAACCCCCCAGGTTAAGCCTCCCTCCCTCTGCACTTGTCCTGGATGGTAGCCTGGAGAGAAGGAGGGGGGACCTCTGTCCCCCCTGTATAAGAGGCCAGCATCAGAATGCCCTTGCGTTGGAATTGGACCTGGCAGAGGAAGAAGACCCGATGGAGAAGCGGGGGACTGCACATGGATTCATAAGTATTTTATTTACACTATTAAGTGTTTTTTTTTTTACTACTGTGGGGACCCTTATACCAGTTGACAGGGTGGAGGGGCGGGGGTACATGCTGGTAACGCTGCACGGAAAGGAGGCCGCAGACACTCACCTTTCGCCACTCCAACAGCGCATGAGCGGGCTCTCGTCCAATGAGAGCCTGTGACTACCTCATTTGGCAGATGGCTCTCGTTGTGAATGGGGAGTGCGTGCTGCTGCTTCCCTAGCGGGAACGCATGCTCCCCATTTAAATTAATAACAGCTGTTTGCCACACCAGATGGCTCTCATTGGATGCGAGTTGGAACGAGGAAGGAGGTGAATGAAAACGATGTTCTGGGGGTACAAAACACGGAAAAGCAAATTCCCGGGTATGGTTCCGCTTTAAGGTGGAAGCCCAATCATGGGTTAGACCCCCTGCTCAGACACCCTCCCCTGACAGTGAAGCAGGACGGGGGGGGGGGGGGGATTACAAAGAAGAAAAAACCCTTACCTCACCAGTGGTCCAGCGCCATTCTCCCAGGTCCGTGCGTACGCCGCACAGAAAGACAAAGTGGCATCCCTGCAATGAGCGCACTCTTGATTGCCCATTCACTTGGATGAGGTAAGGTTTATTTTTCTTTGAAACCCCCTCCCCATCTTAGCACCAGGGGAGGGGGCGTTAACCCATGACTGGACTTAATTGTTCTAATAATAATAATAATAGTATAAGTCAGACCATTCACGCTATCTGAACCATTTTAATTGTGTCCATCGTCCACCAAGTGGCCCGCGGCTGCGCTCTTCAAAATGTGTACCTGTATGTTAAACTTGAACTTGCGGAAGTTGTGTTGATACAGTATTTCTTGACTTGAAATAAAACGGCCAATCTGCATATCCAAATTCTCCAGGAAATTGTGAAACTGAATTCTGGCCAATGATAAATCTCTTGCAGCTAGTCTCCTAATCATGAAATAGCAAATGTCAGACTAACACAAGAGCGCAGAGCACAGATTGCCAGCTAATGCAAAAAGCAGCACTATCCAAAGTAATACATTGGAGATAACTCAGTACAAATAAAAACAACCCTTCTGATTACGTCATTCATTTATACCAAAAAAAGACAGAAAAACTCTTAAAAAGAAGTCCCCAAGGACCATCCTAAAAAAAAACCTTCCATAAACTTTACCATATGCCCCCCCTTTGGTGCGGCAGTCCCACATTGAGGACCACTGTCCCATTTTGCTGACATTATAGGGATGAGTGGTCAGTTTAAGATTGCTCTGACTCTTTTGCTGAATGGTGGTAACAGATTTTATGGTTCGGGCGGGCTCAATCACCAACATCTTTTATAGTCCAAAGATCCCTGTGGCATGTGACTGTGGGCGGGTCTACAGCTACATACACATGAGTGACTGGGGGCAAGGCTACACCTACTTATACACATGAGTAGCATAGCACGCTGTAGAAATTCCTCCCTAAAAATAAGCCACAACCCCACAATACCCATCACCCACAAACTGGTTTAAGACAACCCCATTTAACATAAAAAAAACTCTGTCCCAACAAATGAACAGATCTCAGTTTCAGCACTGTTGGCTTTGGTGCCAACAGAATGCTCCTAATCTGGCCTCAGTGTGTGTCCCTGCTGCCGGTCACATGGGAACAGGTTCTCTTGTTGATTGGCATTTACCAACTAACAGGACCAGTTCAGTAAGCAATACTTCCCTCTGGCTTGCTAATCATCTGATTGGCTAAGACACAGGCAACAGATTTTAACCCTTCTGCTGTAATTCAGCTTATATAGGGAGGATCACAATCTTGTCTTCCAGCAGCTAAATGGTTACAGGCATGTTCTCAGCTCGAAGCGTTACTACTGCTGTTTAGCAGCCAAAGCCTGCTGATGAGTTCACCTGTTACAGTGCAAGCATTCTGGTATATGTTGTCAGTAGTTCTTTACAAAAAGGGAGTCTTCCATTAAACCGCACCTTCAGCATCATTTCATGTAAACCAAACAATTAAAAAACGATTCCCTAGCATCTTAAATTAATATATTTTATGTTTTTAGTCACTTACTTATTATTCTTTCCCCCTGGGGAGCTGGGGTCAGGAAAAGGACAGAAACTCCAGAATGCAGAGCGGCACAGTCAGAAGACACTTCCTGTTTCCAGGCTGCCTGAGACTCCATGTGTCGCCATCTTGGATGCTTAAAGGCTCAGAGAATTCAGTAGATGCAGTTGGATGATTTTTAATGTGGGCAATCTGTATGTACAGGGTGGGGGAAAATATAAGATAGACTCCTTTTCAGGGTGAAGGTCCGGTTTAAGCCTAAGGTTTTTTTCCATTTTCAAAATTTTGTAGCCACATCATCTCCTATCTGGTGCTCAGCACAGTTCAGCTCTCAGAATTCTTTCGCTAACCGACCAATGCTTGTTGTTTGTTGTAGCCCCAGCCCTGCATTGGTTAAAGTGTTTGTATACACCTTACATTCAATGCAATGGAGGGGGGTGGTACAACAGCGTCTGGCAAGGCCCCTCTTTGCAGTGAATGGAGTGGGCGTGCAGTGGAGTGCGTGGAGTGGTCGAGGGGTGGTAGCAGACACTGGGAGAAGCTCAGAAACCAGCTGGTTTTTGAGTACTGAACTGTCTGGGAGCTGCGGGGAAAAAAGGTGAGTACCCCGTTTTGTTTCCTTTTTTGGGAGGGGGGTTTAAAGCCCAATTGCTGCTAACCCCATACCTAAAAGAAATCTTATGCATATGGGCAACCGTATATATGCAATGTATAGTCAAATTAAGGAGACCTATCCCAAAAATAGTCTTGTGCTACAAATATATATATATATATATATATATATATATATATATATATATATATATAGGCTAGATAGCAGGAAGACCCTTTGAGAGAGAAAAAAACCCTCCGGGAATGTTGTTTCACTATCCCAAGTTCCCCAAATCGCCCCACTGTGTGAAACCCCACTGGTTACCCGATCTGCATACCTCGCCGACGGTGCAGACACGGCTCTGCTCCAATCACCTTCTTTGGCACTGCATATTAATCATATTTATCAGCGTCACCTACTGCACCCCTCTATGGTTGTGCACGACCACACCAGCCATTCAGTCACGGCTGTGCATAGCCTGAGAAAGATGGAAAAAATAAAGCCACTGCCGGCTGCACATGCGACATGGGTTCATTGGCAAGGTAAGAATAGCAGATGACTGGTGGTGTTTCACACAGCGGGGTATCCCAAATCGGGATGCCCCAGGGGATGGGTAACTATAAGACGCTAGAACTGGTTTTGGTCCACTTTAACTGGAGGTACTGTGTCAAATCCTTCTTTAATATTTAGCCCACTTTGTAACGTATAAACAGTAATGTGTATTCTCATTCCCCTCTCTCTCTCTCTCTTAAAAATACAATTCTGTGATTACTCACCTTGTAGAATTGGTATTATAAGTATACAGTCTCTGTGGAGTTTCAGCCTGTGTGAGAGCAGCTTGACATAAGTGCAGCAGGACAGAAGTGTGTAGTTTTAAAAACTGCAGTAGTTTTAAAAACAGCAGGGGCTGTACACAAGAAATAGTGGTGAGTACAGCATTAACTTTTTAGCCTTACCTATTATTATCTAGAATGTCTGGTTTGGTGCAGTGTAACTCTTGCCTGGCCGTTGTGTTTCGTAGTACTCTGTGGAACTTGCAATGCTGTCCAATGTGTATGCAAATGAAGGGGTTGTATGACAAGATTTCAAAATTACAGTCTTTAGTTTCTACTCTTCAGTCTGAAGTTATGAAGCTATCCCAGCCAGTAAAGCAGCTTGGTATACAGCCACCACTCCCACAAAGACTTCATAAGAGAGGGGCACAGTGGAAGACTGTTGGCTCTGGAAGATTGCGCAATGTAGAACAAAAACATCAACATTTTGGACTAAGCCAATATAACCCATTTGCTGTTCTTTCTGAGCTTGATGTGGATGTATCTGCTAATGCTCAGTCTGGGCAGGATTTGGTAAGACCAAAGGAAGTGGACTTAAGTAAGGGACCATATAAAATGAGTACAAAAGGGCAGCAAGGAACAGTTACCAAGCCAACCAATAGGAAAAGGCATATTCTGGTTAATGACTCAACAATTAGAGGTGTGGACTTTGGACAGGATAAAGATGAGCTAAAGGAAGTGAGGTGTCTCCCAGGTGCCACGGTTAATAGGGATAAGAAACGTATTATAAACATTGTGAAGTCTGCAAGCAAACATAACCGAGTGGACATTGTGCTACATCTTGGCACAAATGACTTATCCCAAAAAGATTTATTTGTTGTACAGAGGGACTTCCAAAATTTTAGTCAGGAACTTTGCAAAATAACAGGTTCCATCACCTTTTCTGAAGTTTTGCCAGTATGTAATCAGGGAAAAAAGGCACTCAACATCGCCAAGTTCAATTTGTGGTTACGTCACTGGTGTGAAGACAAAGGTTTTGGATGTATTAGTCATGATGTTAGAAGGTGGTCGAACAATGAGTTGTTTAAGACGGATGGCTTGCATCCTTCACAGAAAAGCACAGAAGAACTTGGAGTGGAACTCAGAGCATTTTTTGATTTAAACTAGAGGAAGGGGACAGAGATGTAACTTGTAAGGGTGATTTCTGTCCCCTACCATTTAGGGTGAAGCAGGACATTGAAGCAGGAAGCCCGGTCAGTGGTAGGCTAGAGGTGGAAAAGATCAAGGACACACTAAAACACAATACCAACAACATCCACATGATGTGTACCAATGCTCGCAGCTTGGGCAACAAGCTCTGTGAATTAATGGCTATCATATCCAGAGATGAATTGGATCTTGTTGCAATAACAGAGTCTTGGTTCAAGGATCACAATGACTGGGAGATAGCCATACCTGGTTACACATTGTACAGAAAAGACAGATTGGATAGAAAGGGCGGTGGAGTAGCCATTTATGTCAAGACTACACTTCAATCAACAATAATTCAGCATACACATAATGAACTAGAAACTCTCTGGGTTATGGTTCGGTTTTGCTTTGTTGTTCTACTTTTTGAAAGGAAAGATGGAGGCGCGGGTTGCAGCAGATAAAGTATGCCACTGAACGGGGCCGCTGCCCAGGGTCTTGGGGAGCGGGGCCTACTGTGGCCCAGCACCTCTATCGTATGGTTCTATGACCGTGCATTCACAACAACAAACAAAATGAGGGAGCCTAGACTATTCCCTCCAACCCCCACACAAGGCCGCACACTGAATGTAAGAAATATGTAAAAAATAATTTTAATAGATACCATATATATCAAAAAGACACCTTACAAGACATACAGACAATTTAAAAAACACAAAACACTAACAGGGGTATCCCAAACAAGGTGACTATTGCATATAAATATCAATATTATCGCCATATATACATACACAATAGATATATGAATCACGCTATGAATGTACCCAAAATGTTGAAGATAAGAAATCAATAAATAAATAAATGTGTCCAATGAAAGTTGTATGAAAAAGTGAGTGCAAGACAGTCTGCCTGTGAGAAAAAACACTGAAGGTGCTGAATATGTGTGCAATTAACAAGACAAATAATGTGTACAAAAAGACCAGAAAAACTGGGCTCTGTTGATAACCTAAAATTCTAACAATAAGTGCCAATGTGTAACAACCAAACCACACATGTGAAAAAACTGAGAGGATGAACAACAGTTAGGTCATTCAGCAATAAGATAACAAGAGATGTAAACAATAAAAACAGTAGTACTTAACCATGTCACCAGGGGTCCCCCCGTCGCAGCCGCCACCTACGCGTTACGTGTCATACAGACACTTCGCCAGGGTGCCAATGACGGCGCGACAGCGCCTGAGGCGATGTCGCCGCCGTCCGCGGAGCACAGTACAAGCGCGCGGTGGCGGCGGCAATAAACACAAACATGCAAGGCAAAGGCGGATAGAGAGAAAACAGTTCTACACCCTTCATGGATTACCTCCGCACATGTACACACACACACCCCCCGGAGATGTCCCCAGGGAGAGCGAGGCGGGGGAGCACCTAAGAGCAGGCGCCCATCCCAGGGGACAAGGGTAAAGGGGACCCAGATAGCGGGAGGGGCATCCCACAAGGCTCACCACGGGCCTATATCGCCTACCCTTTAAGCAGGGACTGCGGTTGGAGCAGCGCTCCTTAGCACCTGACCCCGATGCTTCCTACCTTCACCCGAACCAGTACAGCCTAAGCTGGGAGGCAGTGGGATCGGAACGGGTGGGAATAGTCCTACAGGGCCGCAGGCTAATAGCCCCGCTCACCTGCGCAGCATAAAGAGCCATCTTCTATTCTTCGCAGCCCAGACTGCAGATAAGAACTGGGGAATTTGTGGGAGGTCCCAGGTTTATATGGGGCCGGGAGGAGCCACAAGCTGTTTTCTGCAGTCCAGCGCCATCTTGTGGATGTATTACCCATGTGTAAGGAATCTTCTGGAGCAGGACATGCTGTATACTTGGAATAAAGGCCCCATAAAGACAAGCATCCCAATGACATGTCTTTAAGGAAGAAATGAAGCAAAAAAAGCCTGTTATTTTTTTGCCTGGACACAATACCAAAATCTGCACTGTCTGGCCATTTAGGCCGTTTCCTGCCCTGCTGCATGAGATCCCTCAGCTTTTGACTATCCTGGGTTTTGGTCCCGTGGGACAGGGAAGAGGTGAGTTGACTCCGGCGATCTGGAGGGGGGGTACACACAGCGGGGTGCCCCCCGGTGAAAGGACCAAAACCCAGGATAGTCAAAAGAATTCTATAAGATTCCTGGGCAGATCGATTCCCTCCCCCCAGGGCATCAAAAAAGGCAATTCTGTGAAACTCACCTGTAGAATTGCTTTTGTTTCCGATCCATTCCAGCCCGTCCAGAAGTCTTCACGTTTGGAGTTCAGCCCTAGGGGGGGCGCTGACTGCAAGATCAAAGATGTAGCCCCTCCCGGCCCCCTATAAAGGCCGCTGCCTCTCAAACCAGCCTCAGTAATTTAAAAGCAGTACTCAATAGAAGGCCGGGAGGTCCAAAAAATAGGAGACCATGTTACCTCGCATAGCCCCCGCTTGTAGTCTCTCGAATCAAAAACGTAAAACTAAAAACTTGTATAACTAGTGTCCTACGAGCAAAAATGGTTCAATCACCATAACAGGCATGCAGGACATAATATACCACAAGGGCGGAGTGGACGGGCTGGAATGGATCGGAAACAAAAGCAATTCTACAGGTGAGTTTCACAGAATTGCCTTTTTCTTTCCAATCCATTCCAGCCTGTCCATAAGTCTTCACGTTTGGGACATCCAAAAGCAGTGTCCATATGGGCAGAATCCCCACTGCGGAACAGCAGGTAGTTTATTTCACTACCGCCTGAAGCACCTTTCGGCCAAAAACAGCATCAGCTGAGGCCCTTACATCCACCTTGTAAAACTTTGTGAAAGTATGAACTGAAGACCAAGTAGCAGCCTTGCAAACTTGTTCCACCGAGGCCTGGTGCTGAAAAGCCCACGAAGCCCCAATGGCTCTAGTAGAATGAGCTGTGATCCGAAAAGGGTCCTTCCCCCTGTCAGAATAGGCTTGTACCACCGCCTGTCTAATCCACTTACTGAGAGTGGACTTGGCTGGGGACAATCCTTTCCTAGAACCCTCAGTCAAGACAAAAAGCAGATCTGATTTCCTGAAGGATGCAGTTGCAGCCAGGTAATACCTTATGGCTCTGACCACATCCAAAGCATGGAGAGTCCATTCTTTGGGATTAGCCGGTGCTGGACACAAGGAAGGTAAAACAACTTCCTCATTAAGGTGAAAAAGAGAAACAACTTTAGGCAAAAAATCCGGCTTAAAACGAAAAACCACCTTATCTCTGTGCATCTCAAAATAGAGTGGTTTCATACATAGCGCGGCCAGCTCTGATACGCGACGCACCAAGGTGATCGCCACCAGAAAAATCACCTTGAGTGTCAGCATAGACAATGTAGCGTCATTCAATTGCTCGAAGGGGGGACCCTGGAGAGCTGATAGCACTAGATTGAGGTCCCACACTGGTAAGACTGATTTACGCGGTGGACAGACATGGGTGACCCCCTGGAAAAAAGTCCTTATCAATCTATGATTGGCAATGGACCTCTGGAAAAAAACGATAAGGCCAAGACCTGACCCTTGAGGGTGCTCAACTGGAGGCCCGAGTCTAGAACGTTTTGTAGAAACTCGAGGACTCTAGAAACAGAATATTTCCGACAAGGAAGACTCCAGGCCTCGCACCAAGCGATATAGGCCCGCCAAACTCAGTAGTATATCATGGAAGAGGACCTCTTCCGTGCCTGAATCATTGTGTGAATAACTGTGGCTGATAAACCCTTCTGCATCAGGATGGAGGTTTCGATAGTCAGGCCGTCAAAGCCAGCGTCCGTAAATTCGGGTGCCGTAGCGAACCCTGTGTGAGAAGCTATGGATCGTCGGGCATGATGTAGTGATCTATTGACATCTGTACTATGTCCACAAACCAACTCCTCCTTGACCAACGAGGAGCCACCAGGATGGATGGTACCCCCTCCTGGGCTATCTTGCGTAGCACTCTGCCCAGGAGCAGAAACGGAGGGAATGCATACAGAAGGTTGAACTCCGTCCAAGGGATCGCCAGAGCATCTGTTGCTATGGCCAGAGGGTCTCTTGAGAGCTTGTGATTGTGTCTGGACGCAAAAAGATCTATGTCTGGTTGACCCCAGCAGAGGCACAGAACCTGAAAGGTCTTGCTGCTGAGGGACCATTCCCACAGGCGCAAGGAGCTCCTGCTCAGGGAGTCTGCCTCCTGGTTCTCCACCCCCGGGATGTAAACTGCCGAGATGCAGGGAACATTCTTCTCTGCCCAAGTCAGAATCCGGCTTACCTCCTTGAGGGATCTCTTGCTCCGAGTACCGCCCTGGTGGTTGATGTAGGCTACAGCTGTCTGAACCGCATGGCCTATTAAATAGGGGGTCAGACGTAGTAGAACCAACCAAATTGCTCTCAGTTCCAGGAGATTTGTGGGTAACCGGTTCTCCTTCGGACCCGATGTATTATACCAAAGGTATTTCTGGGTATGAACCGACCCAGTCTTGATGTGAACTCAGAGTGTGACCTCGCATAGAGTAAATTCAACTATTGCCTTTTCATAAAATCAAATGGATCAATTTATTAGGATTTCAAAATCACATTGAAGAACAATCACAGCAATCATTATGGGAGAATATTCTTGGTGCTTCACAAGCTGCCAATATAATTCCCCATTAAATTACACAGTGTCAATCACAATACAAATATTATAAAAAGTATCAATCACGATACACATATTGTGGGAAACATCTTAAATAAAAATTACAGTTAACAACTGTCCCTCATTGCAGACGCGCTGGTTAGTGTAATTGACAATTGGTCACATGAAACATTACATGCAATTAAGCTTTTCAAGTTGTCCAATTACCCGAACATGGCGGTGAGTATTAACATACAATTAGCGGTAAACTAGTTTCTCCCCCACTAGGGGGCTTCTTCAGCACCAAAAACCGCGCTTAGGGGCATTGAATCAGCCCAACCAGGCCCGTTCCATTATTGCCGGGTACCTCATATCCGGGTGCACAATCCAATTAGGCCACTGAACATAACAACAAAGAAAGAGACAAGAAACAAAACAGCCAATCAGAACCAATCTTTCATCCATCTTAAATGGGTATCTACACAGTCCATCAGGCTGTGTGACCCCAATACCAATATAGCTAAGCCATCATTGTAATATAATGGACATAAATGGCTACCTGAATAGCAGGATCTAGATGCCTCAAAGTGGTCAGTGCTCCGACAGCCAAATTCCAAGGGATGGCATCTGCCCTATAATACGAGGTACTCTGTTCCTCATTAATCTATGGGCAATTAAATAATATAATATAATATAATATAATATTAGCAATACTGGGAAGTTAAGGCTGAACTGCAAAAGTTTCAATCAGTAATAAATAGTACTTACAGGGAAGACAAAAGTGTTGGCTTGAGATCAGCTCGCTCTGCTACGATGTACACCGCTGGTCTATCAAATACTCAACCAGGGCTGATCAGAAGGAGACCACCCAACAACACACACTTGCACGTGTTGTGTTTTGTGTTGGGCCCGGATGTGACACTCACAGCGGGAAGCGCCTTTTGTAGGCGCCAAAGACCCAGCTGTATGGTGGCGCATCGTCGGCCTTCGGGATGGAGAGAGACAAGGTCCGGAAGGTCCGCGCACATCACCTCGGGATGGAGAGAGACAAGTACCAGATGACTGCACGTGGGCTGGGAGAGGGGGACGGAGGGGAGGGACGGGAGGAGGGACGTGAGCGGCTCACGCGAACGGTTGGCATAGCAACCGAAAGCTGTTATTGCGCACGGCGCCGCTCCAACAGATATGGTGATAGCGGCATACGTGCGCAGACTGTGAGCCACACCAACTTCCCCCCCATCGTCCCGGCCCCCCGCCACCATCCACCCCGCACGGCACCCGACTTGTGCGCACAGATACGGGCGGCTTACAGCACATGGCCTAGGCTCTCCTCACCCCTCCTGTCACATCCATTAATATGTCTCCATAGTTTGTTTTCCTTAAGATTTGTTAGTAAGATATGTCTTATGAAATATAAGTATATTAGGGAAAAACATGGATGTACCCTGTTATTGGATCCTAATGTGCAAAGTTTTTATCCTATGTCAACGGCCCACTTAATATCAGTACCCTTCTACTATTGCTGAAAAAATTTTTTTTAATTTCCACAAACAATCTGACATGGTAACAGACAACCTCATGCAACGATGACAACACGGAACAAGACAATCCTACACAAACCTATGGGAAAGAATGTAATAAAAGAATGAAAAAAAAAAAAGGGTCTCCTGGTCCTCATCCTCCTCTTTCTCACCCCACTAATTCAAATAGGGAGTCTCATTTAAACCCGGATATAGATACGCTTTTGTTCTACTGATCCAGCGGGTCTCTCGTTGTAGCATAAGTTTTTCTAAGTTACCCCCTCTCGGGTTTGGGTGGATACGGTCCAGGCCCTGTACTTGTAGGCCAGTCGGATCCTGATTATGAAACCTAGTAAAGTGATGGCCTACAGGAGATTTAATGTTAGCTGTACGGATGTCATATTGGTGCTCATATACTCTTTTTTTGAGAGGTCTGTTGGTCTTACCTATATAAAAGCATCCGCATGGACAAGTTAAGATATAAATGACGTGCGGGGTATCGCAATTTACAAAGTGTCGAGGGGTGATGTGGGCGTGGCCGGGGATAATTATCCTCTTCCCAGAACATATAAACCTACAACAACTACATTTCTTTTGGCACTGATATGTGCCTCTATATTTGCAACATTTTCTTCGATCATTTGGAGCATAATGGCTCCGTACCAGCCTGTCCCTGAGATTTTTTGCACGCCTGAAGACAAAATGAGGCTTTGTCGGAACAATGTTTTTCAATGAGTCGTCATTTACTAACATGTGCCAATGTTGTTTAAAGATTCTTTTGATTCGAAGTTGGTCAGCAGAGTATGTAAGCGAAATTGCTAGTGGCCTTTCTTTATTTTTCATACTCGGTTTGTAAAGAATCTCAGGGCGTGGTCTAGCACGTGCCTTTCTATAGGCCTTAGTTAATGTATTCTTTGAATACCCTCTCATCATTAATCTATCCCTAATCCCATCTGCAGCCACCTTAAAGTCACTATCCTGTGTACAGTTTCTGCGGGCCCGCAGGTATTCGCCATATGGAATACTCAATAGTAAATGTTGAGGATGAGCACTTGATGCTCGTAAAATGGTGTTGGCCGCCGTCGTCTTGCAAAAAGAAATTTGAATGAATTTGGCCCTGAATATCAATAGAAATGGTGAGGTCCAGGAAGTTGATTTGTTCGGTGCTTACTTCATGAGTGAACTTCAAATTCAGATTGTTGCAATTGAGAGTAAAGATAAACTCTTCTAATAATTTTTTGGGACCTGTCCAAAGGATGAATATATCATCAATATATCTGTGCCACAACAATACGTGGCACAGGTATTTCTCCAGTTCGTCCTCACCCAACAACCCCCTCTCCCAGCGGCCCAGGTACAGGTTTGCATAAGATGGGGCACAGGTGGTCCCCATTGCAGTCCCCTGCACCTGGCGATATAATTGGCTGCTGAAGAGAAAGAGATTGTGGGTGAGGACGAACTCCAGAAGTTTCATGATGAATGAATTTAGATCATGTTGACTCAGATCCAATTCATCCAGAAAATATCGGACTGCTGCTAGTCCTTGTGAATGGGGGATACTGGGGTAGAGGGCCTCCACGTCCAGTCCAACCAAACAGGTCCCCGGAGGCACAGTCATCCCATCAAGGACGCGGAGCAGGTGACCAGTGTCCTTCAGAAAGGACGGTAGTTGGTGTACCAGGGGTTGTAGATAATGGTCGACGAATCGACTGGCACGATCCGTAAGAGACCCCATGCCCGACACAATAGGCCTGCCCGGAGGGGCAGTAACTGATTTATGCACCTTCGGCAGGGCATAAAAGGTGGCAATAGTCGGGCATGGGGCCTCTAGATAGTCCCTAGTCGGTCCGTCGATTATCCTGTGCATAGCCGCGTCCCTGATGAGCGAGTGATACTCCTCCGAGGCCTGTTCGAGACTGGACATGGGGGCCCTCTCATACCAATCCCCATTTCTTAAAATTTGAAAGCACATTTGTTCGTAGAAGGCATTCTCCATCACGACAATATTTCCCCCCTTGTCTGCAGGCTTTATAGTTAGATTACCCTGGTTCTCCAGTTCCTCTAAGGCCCGTTGATGTAATGGGGAGAGATTCGAGCTGGAATTATGGGTGATGTTTTCAACTGCTCTCGTTACAACATTCACAAATGTTTGTAATGATGCATTGGTGCTCAGGGGAGGGTAGAAACTTGAGGGTTTCTTAAAAATTCTCTGCTTGGGTGCTATCATGGGGGAAATCCCTGTAGCTTCCTCACCTAACTGTAACATTTCCTCCTCAAACTGCTTCTCTGAAAATTCAGGGCAACGCGGAATATCCATAATATCATCTTTTTTCTCAAACAATTGCTTACATAAAACTTTCCTCGCGAAGAGGTGTAGATCCTTTACCACCTCAAAATTATCAGGTTTGTTGTACTGGGCAAAAATTCAGACCTAGGGAGAGAACTTCCTGTTGGTAAGATGTCAGCTCAACTTTGGACAGATTAATGATGTTTTTCTGGTTCGCTACTCAGTTGGCTAGTCCCCTTCTCTCTGTTTTGTGGGTGCCCCTCATTCATTGTATCTTGTGCTATATTTAAGTTTTTGTATTTTCGTCGTCTATAGTTCCGCCGACGATTTCTGTACTGTCTAAAAAAATTTTGTCTGTTTGTTGACTTACTTGAATTCTCCCCTTCCCAATCTCTCATCTCTTTTTGAGAGCGTTTGACCTTTGATCGGGTCATAACCTCTCCTCTATTGGTTTGCTGTTCCCTCCTATGGAGGCCCTTATCATATCTAGGTCCTGTTGACCATGTTGGTTTTTGGCCTTCTCTATATCTCCAACCTGTTTGCTCCCTTGAGGAGGATGAATCAGAGGAGGAATATTGTCGCATCTGGAAATCTCTCCGATTTGATCGATTCTCTGTGCTCGGCCAGATGTAGGCCTTAGATTGTTTGTATGTCAGAGCATGTCGTTGAAATTTGTGCTCTTTGCTTTCTATCAGTTCCTTATTAAGTTTTTCAATAGCTGTCTTAATATTAGAGTCCCGTTTCATGAAGTAATCGTCCCGCTTATAGGTGCCTAATTCCTCAACTAATTTTTTGATTTGTTCATCTAAGATCCTTAGATGTTGGTTATGTTGGTCCATTAGTAGGGCCATTAGCGTCATCGAACACTCCTGTAAAGCTCCCTCCCATTTCTTCTTAAATTCATCAGTTATATACCCTATTTGAGGGAAGACTCTCAGTCTCAATCCTCTTGGGGCAACGTTCTTTTCTCTATACTCCTTTAGGAATTGTACGTCCCACCAAACTTTTGATTTTTTCATTAGGGACGTGTAAAGTACATTAAAGGTAGCATTAGTGGATCCCTGTTGTTGTATTTGAGTTTTATTAGTTAGACGGTTTGATGTTAATTCTGAGATCATATTGTCCCATTTGTCCTGGAAAAGTTCCGTCATTTTTTAAGCCAATCCTTATTGTGGGGAAGAGAAAAAAAACCACTGACCCTGGATCTTCTGGGTCTGCCTTATGCCTCCCCAGCCTGTAAGACTGGCATCCGTGGTAACCATCTCTCATTGGGGAGTCCGAAAGGACTTGCCTACCAGCAGGTTCCGAGAGTCGAACCACCACAAGAGGGATTGTCTGCCCGGGGGGGGGCAGCAAAAATCCTTGTTCCAGGGATTCTAGTGACCGATTCCAGCTGGTCAGCAGGTTCCGCTGTAGAGGTCTCATATGGAATTGGGCGAAGGGCACTGCCTCGGAGCAAGCAACCATTAGGCCCATCAATCTCATCCCTAGACGTACTAGGGATGAAGTCCCAAAAATTTCTGCTGCGGTGTCTAGAGTCATCCCCAGGAAGGATCTCACCGTTGAAGGCGTGATATACGACTTGGGGTAGTTGTTCACCCAACCCTGCCCCATGGAATCTCTGCGGACACCGGAAAATGAAGAACCTCTTCCTCCCCGAAGGGAGCGGTATGAAGGAGTGCAGAAAGGGCCATGTAGGCTTTCTTCTCTAAGGGAGCTTACCATCCTTGACCAAAAGGTCCAGTCGCTCCCCAAACAGCCGACTTCCCACAAAGGGCAAACTTGTGAGGGAATTCTTGGTGGCCGCATCGGCCGACCTCTGCTTCAACCACAGCGAACAGCGTAATGCTACAAGCAAGGCCGAAATTCTGGCACCGAGCCTGACCACATCATCCATGGCAGTAACAACAAAGCCGATGAAATCCAAACAGGCCTTGAGTTCCTTAAACTCCTCTGCCAGTTTGCGAGATTTAGCCTTAGCCACAAGGTGTTTAACCTTTCTCCTCGTGGCTAGGGAAACAATTGCCGTGGCACACGCAGGCCGAAAGAGGGCACCAACAAAGGTAAAAGCATGGCAGGCCAACTGATCCATGCGTTTGTCTGCAGGATCACGTAAGGTAGCATTGTCAGGTGACGGCATAACCATGGTGTTGGACAGACCTGAAACCAGAGGGTCCACCTCGGGAGCATGAGACCACAACTGAATCAACTCGTCAGGGAAGGGATACCGCCTATCCAGGCCCTTAGGAACAGACGGTAGCTTGTTGGGCATCTCCCATTCCTTAAAGTGGACCAACACCCACCCCCGATCGGCCCGGGAATCTATAAGATTCCCGGGCCGATCAGCTCCCTCCCCACGGGGCATCCAAAATCGGGATGCCCCGCTGTGTGAAACCCCCCAGAAAGCCCCTAAAATCTTACCTTTTAGGCAACAGATAAGCCTGAGCGGCGGCTTATCCGTCGCTTGTCCGTCGCCTGAAAGGTAAGATTTTAGGGGCTTTCTGGGGGGTTTCACACAGCGGGGTGCCCCACGGAAGTGGACCAACACCCAGGATAGTGAAAATCCTGGGTGTTGGTCCACTTTAAGTATCATATTAGAAAAATGCGGCTGCTCTGGAAAAACCCGCCACTGTCTTTCAGGTCAAAACAAATCACTGTTTTTCCTCTTAGCCACTCTGGGAGGAACAATGTGCAAGGTATCAAAGACGGAAGAAAGTAAACTCTCAGTATAACCCGGAAGGAAGGAATCCTTATCCGAGGAAGAGCCAGAAATGCTGTCATCTCCGGCGGAGAGCAACTCAGTTACTGAAAGTAGGTCATCTGGCGACTCACCTTCCTCCGCAGATCCCAAAGAATCATGAAAATCATCATCCGAGTAAACCGGCTCCAAATGCCACTTCTTACTTGAGGCCTTTTTAGGGGCTGCCAACGAGATCTGTTTCTCAAGGCTAGTCAGCCTGTGCGCAAAATCAGCGTGTGTCTCCTTGCTGGCTCCCCCTTCACTAGGGGCTAACTGCAGCAACGGAGGATCCGGAGAGGCAGGTGGTAACGCAGGACTAGGGTCAGGAGCGACCGCCCACTCATGGTCCAAAACAATACACTGGCGCAAGTGGAACAAATTGTGCTGAATCCGCCCAGGCGATTCCGTCTGCACAAGGGGCAGAGCCTGTCCTGCCCAAGTGGGGTGCCCGGCTCACAATTCCCTGATGCCTCCATTATAGTGATTCTGAATAAAAATATTCAATAAGGCTAATAGCCGATCCCTCTTTTTAACAATGGGGACTGGGAGAAACCACAACCTTCAGCTCACAGTCTAAAATCAAAAAGAGAAAATACAGAAGACATTACAAAATGACCCATAATGTCATGTATTAACACAAACATATACATGGAAATAAACAGTGACCATAACATTGCATAAATATAAAAATCTATCCCCTTTTCCCCCTTAAGGAAGGACTATAACAAGATGGGCTCACGGCCGCGCCTGCTCAGTGCTGAGGTGAAGACAGAAGCAGCCAGCAAGAGGGATACGCCACCGAGGTCCCCAGCTGCGCGCACTTCTAGAATAATCCAGCCAGGGGAGCGTCACTGGAACGAGTGCCGCCTGCCATTGCGCCCCCCCGCGTCCCGCACCGAGACCACCGCACGGCGAGGGAGCGAGGAAGGTAAGATGTGGAAGGAGCGGCGGCGGACCGCTCCAAGCTGTAGCATGCACTCTCCACTGCTCCCCAGGAGTAGCACCAAGCACGCAATACACACAACACAATAAAGCATGTGGGAGAAGGGAAGGCATATATAAAATATATATATTATATAGTGGTTTCCCAGCAGGCTCACCATAGAATGCCTGCGGCCGACCTGCTTTTTTTTGTAATAAAGCCTGCGGCCCAGAGCATGTGCTCTGCCAAGAGTTGGGAAGCAAGGATGGGTCAGAGGAATCCGAGGAAATAGGGTCCTGCAGCCGGCCGACAGGCTAGGTGGCCCGCTCTGCTGCTAAAATTCTGAAAGAGAGTAAGCGATCCTGTGCCATCAACTGCAAGCAAAGAACTGGGGCTGGTTTGAGAGGCAGCTGCCTTTATAGGGACCGGGAGGGGCTACATCTTTGATCTTGCAGTCAGCGTTAAGGGGCGAACGTCAAACGTGAAGACTTCTGGACGGGCTGGAATGGATTGGAAAGAAAATCGGGATGCCCTGCTGTGTGAAACCCCCAGGTCGCCCCAGACACTTCCCTTGTTTCCTGGTCCAATGGCACATTGCGAGCCGCTGGCGCATCCCCGCTATCCCTCTAACATTTGTGAATGGGCGGTGCAGGCACGCTCCCTGTTGGGAGGGTAGCAGGGGATGCGGCCGTGAGCACGTGTGGAGCCGCTGTCGTTAGACGAAGCCTTAGACGACATGACGTCAGCGGCTCTGAGCGTGACGATTGAACAAGCAGCCACGCAGGAACCACAGGACCGGGAAGAGGTGAGTTGACTTCTGTGATCTGGGGGCTTCTCACAGCGTGCCCCGGGAGAAAGGACCAAAACCCAGGATAGTCAAAATCCTAGGTTTTGGTCCACTTTAATAACGTCAATCCCACGGCACATGCACAGAGCCCTGCAGTATGTCTGCCAGCAAGGATGCCCAGGGCAAAAGGAGCATGGATGCTGCTGTACTTTACAACTTCCCCCCTACTTCTGCCATGCTGGAAAAAATCAAGTCTGCCTAGTGGTGAGCATGCGGTGTCAGAATGTTGCCAGATGCCTGCACACGTGTCATGGTATCATGATTCGAGGCAAGTAAAACAGGGAAGGGGGGGTAACTTCTCTCCATGAGACAGGAAACAGCCCAGCCCTGGAGTCTAAAAGACCAGGCAGTACAGGTTTTGGTCCCCTTTAAGTTTTGAAATATCCAAACAAGCCGACATATAGAAAGCTAATACAGTACAGCTCTAGTAGGGATTTATACTGAAAGAAAGACAGTGTTCAGTTTTAGTATTAAGCCAGCAAACTAAACAAGCTTTTAACCTAGAAAAAAAAAACCTACTGCACCCATGGCCACAAACATTTATCTTACCAGTCCTGGGATTCAATCCATGCTGCCAGATACTGTCGTATTACCATTGGCAAAAGCTCCAGGCTGTAAAGACACTGGACTTGCTCCTTGAAATGTCCAGATAGCCTTAAGAGGGCTTCCCACTGGCTCATGTTGTGACCCACAAATAATCCAATCCAGGGGGTCGGCAACAATGACCTAGAAAGAGAATTACACAGCTTTGCAATTCATTTTTATTTAGATTACAGATAAATTGTCACCACGCTTTTCTCTTGGCCAAGAAAAAGTGACGGTTTAGCACTGACTACAACTCAAAATTTAACTCCAAATTCAGCCTCATGGTAATGTCTTGCAGTTACACTTCAAAGTGAAAAAAATAAACAGGAGGAAACAGAGGTGTATCCAAATGATTTATTCTGTTTTGGAGAGGCTGAGTTCTGAAAGATTTAGATATGTAGCACTCTGTAAAAATGATGTACCTACCCTGTAGAATTGTCCCATTGCAGTGTTTCATGGAAAAGTCTCTTAAAGTGGACAAAAACCCAGAATTTTGACTATCCTGGATTTTGGTCCTTTACCCCGGGACACCCCGATCAGGGATGCCCTGCTGTGTGAAACCCCCCAGATCACCCAAACTCACTCACCTGTTCCCAATCCTACGGTGCATGCGCAGGCGCTCGTCCAATCAGTGCACTCGGCGCCCCTGACGTCACACCATCTAAGACAGCGTCTAAGGCCAGCGGCTCCGAGCACGCTGACGACCATATTCCCTGCTTCCCTCTAACAGGGAGCCTACCCGCATCGGCCATTCACAAATGGCTGGTGCGGGCACGCGCCCTGCTAGAGGGATAGCGGGAATGTGGCCACAGCTCACGCATGTGCCATTGGACCGGGAAGTAAGGTAAGTGAACGGGGCGACCAGGGGGGTTTCACACAGCAAGGCATCCCGATTTTGAGTGTCACAGGGGGGAGGGGATCAATCGGCCCGGAAATCTTATAGATTCCCAGGCTGATCGGCGTGGGTTTTGGTCCACTTTAAGGAGAAATAACACCCTCTTGAGTATATAATTCTCTTGGGGTGGTCGTCTGTCTCTTTCTGGGGCAACCCAAAAAATGAAACCACGGGAGGTCACCCGATCAACCCACCTCTTTCCCCAACCCTCGCTGTATATTGGTGGAGCACTGCTGAATGGATGAGCGGCCCGCACATGCGCTATGGGAAGGAATAAGTGAGCGTATGGGCGATTCCCGGGCATACACACAGCGGGGCATCCCAATTTGGACCAAATTTTTGGATGTTGTCCGTCTTTAAAGAGACTCAAACTCCAATGCCAATAATTAGAAAGCAAGCAGATGACCTGATCTGGTCTATCCTCCATTTCCTGCTGTGTAGGGTAGAAGTTGTAACAGGGCTCCAAATATTGCAATTATTTTAATTTCATTTCTCCAGGGCACACTCAGCTTGAGCAAGCACAGCAAGTCACAGTGGTCCTGCAGCTGTTTCTGACCACAGCAGGGCATGCTCAAGACTAATACAACTGCTCCAGGACAAGCTCTTCCTAGCTGAGCCATGACCCAGAAATTGAAGCAAAGAAATCAGTTTCACTTAGAATACATGAGGTACTTAATTTAGAAAGATTTTCACCTAGAGTACATGAGGTATTTACATATCAACTGCATTTTACACTGTTTCCAAGGTAGGAGAAAGTTTGTGGCTGGACAGGGACATTAAAGTAATATTAAAGACACCATTGCATCGGGCTACATTTGGCACGGTTCTTAAAGATTTTCTGTTTTTAAATTGAAGAAGAAATTGCAGAGATATCCGGGTTTGCATTTTCACCTCATGACTTATCTTCTGAAAAAAGTGGGCGCAGCCCTTGGATCTGTGATGCTGCATAATAATCAGAATAATGGGCGAAGTCTGTAAAATTCCCAGAACTGGCTTCAGACACCCTGGCTGTGCTTCTCCCCCCCCCTCCCGTTGCCTAGTCCAGCACCCCCAGACACACAAGGGTGCAATCCCAATCGCACATGCTCGCACTCCCAAAGCGCATGCATGCGTCATAGAACCCGGACTGACCCTCTTGTTCCCCAGCAGAAGGCACCAAGATTTCCGATGCACTCGCAGTTGCGCAGTGAAGTGAGAGAGAGGGTCGGTGAGCATGCGTGCATGTGCTCGCAGCTGTAGCAGTAGTGCGCATATGTGCACGTGCGTGATCCAGCTGACCAGCATGAAACTGTAAATACCAGTAAGCCTTGACCAGCAGTGCCAGTTGGTCTTCTCTCCTGCCTGTTCCAGTCTCCCAGGGTTTCCATTCCTGTGTACCGACCCGGCTTGCTTCAGACGGTGCTCCTATACTCCTTACGACCCCGGCTTTCTCTATGACTTCATTCCAGTTCCACCTGCCAAATACCTCAACTTGTTTTACTACTTCGATCCAGTTCTGCCTGCCCATGACCTTGGCTTGTTCTACCTATCCAACCCACGTTTGGCAATACCAACTCCTAGGTTGCCTGACCTCGGGCCTTCCTACAGCCCAATCTATCCCCACCTTCAGGGGATCTAGTGAAAACCAGGTTGGTCCTGAGATCCCAGGCTTCCCGGTTGAGAGGGGAGCTGATCCGTTATTCTCTGCCATTAGAGTTCACACCTGGTAGACCAAAGGCAGGGGAGGGGCGTGGTTCCGTTATGGGACCTTGATTTTGATTGATGGGTCGCATCTGCTGGTTGTGTCCAGAGCCGGGAGCGAGGAAAGGGATTTCCTTGCTCATCGCACTAAGCTGGGAAGAATGGCAGGACTGGAGGAAGGTTTGGCAAGGCAAGCTGCTGTTTTTTTTTATTTTTCATCAATCAAATCAATCAAAGGGATTTTATCTAAAATCTCTGCCATGAAAATCATTTGAATAACCCCCATAGTGTCCTTCCATGTGTTACACTAAAGTGGACCAACACCCAGGATTTTGACTATCCTGGGTATTGGTCCACTTCCCCGGGGCACCCCGATTTGGGGTGCCCCGCTGCCTGAAACCCCCCCGAACACCCCGAAAACTCACCTCTCCACGCTCCCACGTGAGTGCGCTGTCCAATGCCCACCGACGGACAAGTGACGTCCGTCGACGGACAAGGGATCGCGCCCGCCGCCGCCTCCCGCGCGTCACTCTTGACATGTGCGCGCCCGCGCCGGCCATTCAGCGCGCACGTCTAGAGGAGCGCGAGTGAGGCGGCGGCGGCGGAAGCAGCGGCTGGAGAGGTAAGGTTTTTCGGGGTTTTGGGGGGGGTTACACCCCGCGGGACATCCCGATCTCGGATGTCCCGCGGTGTGTGAGGTGATCGGCCCGGGAATCTTATAGATTCCCGGGCCGATCACCCCTGGGTGTTGGCCCACTTTAAACAGAAAAGTGTGAAGCATATGGTTAAGACATGCATATATGAAGACAACATTTAAAATGAGCTGCCAAACATCTAGAAACACATAATGATTAGCAAATTTCTTTCATGGCTTATGAATACAAACCCAGGAAAGCATTTCATAACTGACCTCTCACATTGTAAAAGCAAACACAAAAGGGTTATAACATAACATCTCAGGAAAAGAATAATAAACAGAGAAAGAATAAAAAAGGAAAAGGTGTATTTCTCGCCCCTGCACCCTCATCCCTACCCCCAGCGGTTACTCCCTGTTCCCCTCACCCTTCAAGGATTCCTCATTTTGACAAATCTATACAACTCAACAGGACACTGATCACTGATTCTTTTTGATACATACCCAGTTACTTTGAAAAAGATAATCTCCTAAAGCATATGGGCAAAGTACCGGGGAAGGCCTTGGCTAATCTGATAGCAACCAAATACCACATGAAGACTTTGTGGTTCCCTTCCAGTTGACCCCCCTGTCAAAAAAAACCTCTTTGTTAAAGCAGCCATCTGTTGATGCTGTAACAAGCTTCTGTGGGAGGCTATTCCACACATTTATAGTTCTTATAGCAAAGAAAGATTGTTTCCTCCGGATATTTTTTTTTTTGTAGATCACAGATGCACAGGTGAAGTAATTAGTGCTTAGACAGAACTATAGATCTGGCTATAGGGTGGAGACTCACAAAACATTACCTGTTGGTAGACTTCGAGAGGAGGGTTGGGGGGACACTGCCTTAAACAATACTGTTTGAATGGTGTGGCCACCAGGATCTGTTGCTCAAGTGAGTTTAGGAAGTGGAATTTAGGAAGTGATTTTTTTGTAACTCCGTAAGAGGCAGGCATCTTATGAGTCACTTTGAAGTGGAACAAAATCCAGACAGCCGACCCTGGAGTATTTTAGACTTCCCCTGGGGCACCCCAAATCAGAATACCCTGCTGTATAATCCCCCACCCAGGTTGGTGCAAAACCTTTGTCCTGGCTCCCACAGCAATGTAAGCGATGCCTCCAAACCCCCAGCATATCTGAGCTCAATTCAGATAGGCTGGGGGTGAAAGTGCATGACCATCTGCCGAGCTCTACATGTAAACAGAGCCATATTGCCGATCATTAATATGGCGCTGACTGGACAGGAGCCTGCGCATGGGCCGTAGGATGTCCAAAGCTAAGTTTCTATAATTGATCTGGGAGTTTCACACAGCAGGGCATCCTGATATGGGATGCCCCCAGGGCAAGAAACAACATACTCGATTCTCACTCGACTCACAGACTCGGGGGAGAGTGAGCACACTTTTACACTCCAGGGCCTCCCGATGTTCCTCTTTAAAGAGAAGCTTTATTTCGCTAAGTAAGATCTGAGCCTAGAGAAAGGATTTCATGACATCATAACTGCCTGTTTTAGACAGTACACAAGAGAATGATAGCATAGATCCTGTGGTGTGTTAGCCGTTACATTTACACTAGAATTCTCACATAGCACATTCCCATGTTATCTGTGAACACAGTCATCAGTATAATTGGCACTCAATAAACCTTATAAGTTTTTATTTGTGATATTGCCCAGGAAAGTCTAGTGCTGTGAACTTATGACCCCTTAGAGAAAGGATGCACAACCTGCATCCTGTGGGGGCCACATGTGGACCACACTGCCCTCAGTTTTGGCTCCTTGGACTTCTGCCTATCTCTACCCACCTATTTTCACCTCACATCTTCCTCACCCCTCCAACCTCACCCCAACCCACATCAACTTTTCCTGCCCACTTTTTTTCCACCGCACCACTACCCTTTCCATCTCTCACAGCCTCATCTCTGCTCTCCTTACCTCAGCCCACCTCACCATTACTTATTCCATCTCTGTTCATCCCATCTCTCACAGCCTCATCTCTGCTCTCCTTACCTCAGCCCACCTCACCATTACTTATTCCACCTCAGCTCACCCCATCTCTCACAGCCTCATCTCTGCTCTCCTTACCTCAGCCCACCTAACCATTACTTATTCCACCTCAGCTCATCCCATCTCTCACAGCCTCATCTCTGCTCTCCTTACCTCAGCCAACCTCACCATTACTTATTCCACCTCAGCTCACCCCATCTCTCACAGCCTCATCTCTGCTCTCCTTACCTCAGCCCACCTAACCATTACTTATTCCACCTCAGCTCATCCCATCTCTCACAGCCTCATCTCTGCTCTCCTTACCTCTGCCCACCTCACCATTACTTATTCCACCTCAGCTCATCCCATCTCTCACAGCCTCATCTCTGCTCTCCTTACCTCAGCCAACCTCACCATTACTTATTCCACCTCAGCTCACCCCATCTCTCACAGCCTCATCTCTGCTCTCCTTACCTCAGCCCACCTAACCATTACTTATTCCACCTCAGCTCATCCCATCTCTCACAGCCTCATCTCTGCTCTCCTTACCTCTGCCCACTTCACCATTACTTATTCCACCTCAGCTCACCCCATCTCTCACAGCCTCATCTCTGTCTCCTTACCTCAGCCACCTCACCATTACTTATTCCACCTCAGCTCACCCCATCTCTCACAGCCTCATCTCTGCTCGCCTTACATCAGCCCACCTCACCATTACTTATTCAACCTCAGCTCATCCCATCTCTCACAGCATCATCTCTGCTCTGCTTACCTCAGCCCACATTACCATTACTTATTCCACCTCAGCTCACCCCATCTCTCACAGCCTCATCTCTGCTCTCCTTACCTCAGCCCACCTCATCATTACTTATTCCACCTTAAGCTTACCCTATCTCTCACAGCCTGATCTCTGCTCTCCTTACTTCAGCTCACCCCATCTCTCACAGCCTCATCTCTGCTCGCCTTACATCAGCCCACCTCACCACTACTTATTCAACCTCAGCTCATCCCATCTCTCACAGCCTCATCTCTGCTCTGCTTACCTCAGCCCACATTACCATTACTTACTCCACCTCAGCTCACCCCATCTCTCAGCCTCATCTCTGCTAGCCTTACATCAGCCCACCTCACTATTACTTATTCAACCTCAGCTCATCCCATCTCTCACAGCCTCATCTCTGCTCACCTCAGCCCACATTACCATTACTTATTCCACCTCAGCTCACCCCATCTCTCACAGCCTCATCTCTGCTCTCCTTACCTCAGCCCACCTCTCCCTTACTTATTCCCCCTCAGCTCACCCTATCTCTCACAACCTCATCTCTGCTCTCCTTACCTCAGCCCACCTCACCATTACTTACTCCACCTCAGCTCACCCCATCTCTCACAGCCTCATCTCTGCTAGCCTTACATCAGCCCACCTCCCCATTACTTATTCAACCTCAGCTCATCCCATCTCTCACAGCCTCATCTCTGCTCTGCTTACCTCAGCCCACATTACCATTACTTATTCCACCTCAGCTCACCCCATCTCTCACAGCCTCATCTCTGCTCTCCTTACCTCAGCCCACCTCTCCCTTACTTATTCCCCCTCAGCTCACCCTATCTCTCACAGCCTCATCTCTGTTCTCCTTACCTCAGCCCACCCCACCATTACTTATTCCACCTCAGCTCACCCTATCTCTCACAGCCTCATCTCTGCTCTCCTTACCTCAGCCCACCCCACCATTACTTATTCCACCTCAGCTCACCCTATCTCTCACAGCCTCATCTCTGCTCTCCTTACCTCAGCCCACCTCACCATTACTTATTCCACCTCAGCTCATCCCATCTCTCACAGCCTAATCTCTGCTCTCCTTACCTCAGCCCACCTAACCATTACTTATTCCACCTCAGCTCATCCCATCTCTCACAGCCTCATCTCTGCTCTCCTTACCTCAGCCCACCTCTCCCTTACTTATTCCCCCTCAGCTCACCCTATCTCTCACAGCCTCATCTCTGCTCTCCTTACCTCAGCCCACCTCACCATTACTTATTCCACCTCAGCTCATCCCATCTCTCACAGCCTCATCTCTGCTCTCCTTACCTCAGCCCACCTCACCATTACTTATTCCACCTCAGCTCACCCTATCTCTCACAGCCTCATCTCTGCTCTCCTTACCTCAGCCCACCTCACCATTACTTATTCCACCTCAGCTCATCCCATCTCTCACAGCCTTATCTCTGCTCTCCTTACCTCAGCCCACCTCACCATTACTTATTCCACCTCAGCTCACCCTATCTCTCACAGCCTCATCTCTGCTCTCCTTACCTCAGCCCACCTCACCATTACTTATTCCACCTCAGCTCATCCCATCTCTCACAGCCTCATCTCTGCTCTCCTTACCTCAGCCCACCTCACCATTACTTATTCCACCTCAGCTCATCCCATCTCTCACAGCCTCATCTCTGCTCTCCTTACCTCAGCCCACCTCACCATTATTTATTCCACCTCAGCTCAACCCCTCACAGCCTCACCTCTGCTCTCCTTACCACAGCCCACCCCACCATTACTTATTCCACCTCAGCTCACCCCATCTCTCACAGCCTCATCTCTGCTCTCCTTACCTCAGCCCACCTCACCATTACTTATTCCACCTCAGCTCATCCTATCTCTCACAGTCTCACCTCTGCTCTCCTCAGCCCATTTCTTCCTACCTGACTATTGCCTACATCTTGGCTGTACCCTCAGCTCTCCTCACCACTACTCATTTTACCTCAGCCCACCTTACCTCTTGCTGCATCACCTCAGCCAGCCTCCCCTTCTTCTCATCTGGCTTCTACCCACCTCTTCCAGTCTCATTTCTGCTCACTTCCCCTTTTACTGCCCCACCCCATCTCTAGCCACATCTGCAAATTCACACAGCGGAATACCCAACCGAGGTGCCCCAGGGGGGAGGGGGGGAGTAGAACCCAGGATAGTGAAAATAAGGTTTTTGGTCCACTTTAAGGTTACAGCTTTCCTGAAGTAAATGGTTTGCATTTTCTCTGCTTAGATTTTATTGCGGCCCCTTGAAGATGAGGAATATGGCAATGTGGACTGCTTTAGGGAGACAAGGACATTTTTTTCAAACAAGACACTTATGAATTTCTTTTGGGGCAAAAGGTAATTATAGAAAGTATTATTATCTTGCAGACATAGGCAGGTTCATGTCAGGCTACATAACAATTTCAAAGTATAACATTTTAAACATAATTACATTGCTGACGGCTTGCACCAAGTGCCAAAATAAATCCGAATAGAGCATGTGACAGTGGCTGCCTCCTGCTGCCGCCTCTAGCTGTGGGTTTTCCATGCCGGCCATTTAAAAAAGTCTAGGCCAGGTATGCGCATAGATAGAGGGATGCAGCAGCAGAGATGCCACAAGGGCACATGGAGGTGGTGAGTGGATCAGGAGATATGGGGGGTTTCAAACCATGAGGGATGCCCCATAAACTGGAAACCCCAACCCCCCCCCCCCCCCGAGAGTCTTATACACTCAAGGGGAGTGTTGCTGCTCTTTAATTGCAACTATATAATCCCACTGAAGAATTAAATATAATGTATAAATGTGAATGGTTCTTCTTTTTCTCACCTTACTGTGGTATTTAGCTACTTCTCCTTCCCTTGGCACACTCTGTCCCTTGGCCAAGTTTTCAGCTACCTGCCATCATTGAGGATCCTAGAAGGAAATAAAAACATATCATTTGGACACCACATGGCTGATGTTTTTGCTGCTGCCATATTTTGAGAGGCTTAAAGCTGCCAAAAACTGGCCCTGAAGTTTATGAGAATACAGGGCAGGCTGATTCCCTCTCCCTGGGGCATCCCGAACTGAGAAACCCAGACGTTCACCCGAATTTTTATCTGTCTGATGAGCTCACAGCACATGTGTGGCCGGTGGTCGCATCACTCCCATCCGCTTTTGGCTGTGCATGGCCACGCTCACCGCAACTGAATGGCTATGCGTGGCTGCGCAAACCGAAAGATGCGAGTGATGCTGCGCACTGCTGATGCGTGTGGCTGGGATTCCATCCAGCTTCTCCAGCTGCTGCATGGCCAGAGAAGCTGATTTGGCTACGTGTGTGAAGACCAACAGTGAAAGACTTTACTTCTATGGTATAAATCAACTTTAATCACATTTTTATTATTGACCTGGTGCCTCCATGGCGGGTTTACAATGGGGGTTTGAATTACAAAGAATGCATGCCACTGACTCATTTACATTTTCCAAAAGCCTCCTATAAATGCTGCGCTTTAGGGGTAACAGGAAGTTGAAGAAGTTCACATATATCTTGCAAGTGCACTTTTGAAGACTGAAAAGGTAAGTTAAAGCGGGCCAAAAGCCATTGAACTTGCAAAATACATTTGGCCAAAGCCCCTGCCAATACTCCCTTCCTAGAGTGTAGAACGAGGAATGGATATTTCCGCTTTTCGAATCGTCCTGGAACACAGATTTTTTGGCTGTCCCTCTCTGCAAGATGGCAGGCGATCAGCCAATGCATTGGTGTGGCAATGACATTGTTGCCACACACAACAAAGGAAATGAATGGAGGAGGCGGAGCTTTACAGTTCAAACAGGTGCTATTATATGGGATTAGAGTGAAGCAGGAGCAGTGAAAATTAGCAAAAGGTGCTCTTCATAGGGGGGGCAATTCAGGGGATGCAAGTTAAAAATGTGGGTTTTGGTCCACTTTAAAGAGTTTTTTTAGGATAAATTGATAAAACATGAGTGACAGTCTTACCATCAGCTGCTGCCTTTCGAATGCATTCTAACCCCCCTGTGCCAGGACGGAAGGGGAAACTATCTCAATCCCTGGCCGCCTAGACCAGTCTGCTCCACACGTCGACAAATAGGATCCTCGGGCAGCTCAACGCATAGACGCCCCCTCCTGTGTTTAGCCCGCCACTCCTCAGCTTCATTGAGGATCTAGCACTCCCTTTGAGATTTGAACCCTAAGAGTAAGGCAGCATGCATCAGCGCTGTCTTCAGCCCCGGTCCTCTCACATGGGCTGAGAAGGGAGAGAAAAGCAGCGCCGGACACCACCCCATGCCCGCCCCATGCCTACCACCGGTAAGAGCTACACAGGGCTCCACAGCACCGCCGCTCCACACCCGGCACATAATTCACTGTGGCTATAGCATGCTTCATATCGCCGGAAGCCCGAGCTCCACCAGCAGGAATACTAGTGGAACCTTTACCATAGAGCCCACCGATGGCTGGGGGTGCAGTGCGGCTGAAATTGGGGTGCAGCCAAGCAGAGATGGGGTTTGCACAAGTGTTTGGGAGGGCGAGGGTGCGTGCATGTGTTTGGGAGGGCGAGGGTGCGTGCATGTGTTTTTCAAAGTGCAAGAGTGCATACATGTGTTTTGGAGTGCGCACATGTGTTTGGGAATGTGGGGGTGTGTGCATGTGTCTGGGGGTGCCTGCATGTGTTTGGGAGTGTGTGCATGTGTTTGGGAGTGTGGGTGTGTGTGTGCATGTGTCTGGGGGTGTGTGCATGTGTCTGGGAGTGCGTGCATGTGTCTGGGAGTGCGTGCATGTGTCTGGGAGTGCGTGCATGTGTCTGGGAGTGTGTGCATGTGTCTGGGAGTGTGGGTGTGTGCATGTGTCTGGGGGTGTGTGCATGTGTCTGGGAGTGTGTGCATGTGTCTGGGAGTGCGTGCATGTGTCTGGGAGTGCGTGCATGTGTCTGGGAGTGCGTGCGTGCACTTGGGAGTGCATGCATTATGCGGCTGCCATTCTAGCACTGTTTTGATTTTTTCCTCCACTTTTTGTTATTACCCATCCACCTTTCTTTTTTTTCACTTTGTTGTCAGTGTTCTATTTAGAGGGGTGGCAGCGGTGCACTGGCGTTATATTCACCAGCGCATAATTACCACCCCTGCAGAATTTTGCATTCTGCATATACTAGCACTAGCAGTTTAATGAGGTTTTTAGTGTCAGATTGTCTGCAGCCTAGGAGTTTTGTTAAATCATCGCCTTGCAGCCCTATATTATTATAATTAGAGCCACTTTGTGCATACCATCATCGTATGTATGCATTTCAATTGTCTCCTATGTATCTGTATTTATTGTGGTAGCAAGGTATTTTGTCACAATAAGTTTATTTTTGAGTGCGACATTAAATTGTAGTGGAGTAATTTTGGCCATATCTGGGGGGCCCATTTCTTGCTTGTGTAACTTCTATATTAATTTACTCCCCTTGCTGGCATATATGAAATTGGTTATTTTTAAGGCTGTGCTTGGCCCACTTTTGTCATGTGTTTAGAAGTGTACGAGTGCGTGCATGTGTTTGGGAGTGCTGGCCTAGGGGTCCAGTTTCACCTAGCAAAAGGGAGGAAGCACAGCCAGGGTGTCTGAAGCAGAATCTCCAGCTACAGACCCAGCCTATTATGCTGATTATTATGTGGCATCACTGCCAAGCCCACTTGCTTCAGAAGAGAAATCATGAGGTAAGCTGTAAACCTCGATATTGAGAATGTAAAACAGTTTAGGACAGTGCCCCGACACAATGGATTAACAATTACTTTTGTCTGAAATATGATTTTAAATGAACACCATCGCGAAATATTTGCATTAAAAAATAAATAATTAAACAGCAAAAAAATAGCTTCTTACATGTGTATAAATAATGTGTCAAAGTATGCCTTACTTTTAAATTGTAAAATGAAAATAGTTCAGTCTATTTGCTGAATGGGGGGGGGACCTGCTGGATTTTATTCAGTGAGGTGATAGCAGACAGCCACAACATTTATCCCACTGGTCTCCTAGCAACAGCTGCAGTGAACTTGCTCCAGCTTTGTTCACAGGCAGGGGCTGTATCCAGCAGTAACAGCTCTGTGTGTGCGAGGTGCTGCCTCTGTGATGAGACCACCAGGTAATTCCATAAATACAAAAAATCTTTCTACAAAATAAACTGACTGAAAAGAAATTCTACTTAAATTACTGTGCAGGTATATAAAAAGGTATTAAAGGATAGCAAAACCCTAAGTGGCTGACCCTGAAGTCTGAAAGACTCCAGTGCCGGACACTGGCCTCCCCCTAGAGAATACCCACTGTGCAAAACGCTACCCTGGTCATAACAAAACCCACCTTTTTCCTTGCTCCCATGGCAATATAAATAGCTGTGGCTGCATCCTCCACATCTCTGAACTTGCTCCCATGGATATCCATTCAGATACATGTGCGACCAGGAATGCAGCCACTCCGGCTCCCCATTGCCAAACACTGCATGCAAACCGGGCCGCTTGCCAAACAAACAGTGCTGACTGGAAGAGAGCACGTGAATGCACCATGGGACAGGGAAAGGTACATTTTTACAGGTGAACTGGGGGGGGGGGGGGGTTCACATAGCGAGGCATCCTAAGTTGGGATGCCCCTGGGGCAAGATACAAAACCCACAAAGCTGGTAAGAAAAATACATGAAAAACAGAAATAATCAGTGTTGGAAGAATATGGGAAACCGAAAGATACTGCAGACAGCAGCAGAGGTATGATGAAAGACAAACAACAAAACAAAAAAAATAATAAATAGAAAAAAAAAGAAAACGGGAAAGCAAAAATGGATTCAAACCCTAGAATCTCTGGTATATAGCCCATCACCTTACCTTGCTGCCACCCTATGATATCTCCCTAGCATCACCTCCTCCTTGCTCTGTGACCCAACGATGACAGCTCAGACCTCCTGCCCTGGCATCGCCTAGTCCTTGCCACTTCCCTCCAGCTACTACCTCAGAGTACACAGCAGTGCAGTCGTTCACCCCCACACCCCTCATGGTTTTTCATGGTTTTTTTCCTGGGTGATGGAAACCATCACCCACACAATTTTTTAAACAGTTTCCATTCTACAACGCAGCCATGACATGTAGCATTTAAATCTGTGCTCTGCTCCTCACGATAGTGCCCCTTTAAAGCGGACCAACACCCACATTTTTAAATAGCGTCCCTTGAATTTCTGCCCCTATGAAGAGTACGTTTTGACAATTTTCACTGCTCCTGCTTCACTCTAATCCAAAATAACGGCACCTGTTTTAGCTTCACCTCCTCCATTCATTGCCACTGTTGTGTGTGAAGTATACAAATAAAAGTGTGTACTCTTCTATGTCTCAAGAAAAAATGTTTAATTCCACAAGCAAAGAAGCATGGCACTATACAGAATCTCCATCAAACATTATACATATACCAAAAAATGAAAAAAGGAAACCAAGACAAACAACAAAAGATGTATTTAAAACAGAGATCATAACACGTGGTTCCATAGCTTTAAATGGTAAAGTGTCAGTGCATTGGCAGCTCACTGAATCTCATTAAGAAAGCAGATTGCACATATTCCAGCTCAATTTACTATTATAAAGAAATCATTTTATTGCCATAATTGCTTTAGCAGATGATTGAATGAGATCCATAAGTTTCAATAGGCAGTTCTATAGCAGCATATTGCACTTTTCCATAGCAGCTTTAGATTGTATTGCACATGGTAACAATATGTTACAATTCCCCACATACACAAGCCATATCAATGCTATAGTAACATGATTACATTGTATCAATACATAGCTATATCCATCAATCCAGCACACAAAGTAATCGCATCAACCTTACGGCCGAAGCGAGGGAAGGTAGTAGCGAGTTAGCATACCTCTGACGAAGGGTCGGACAGACCCGAAATGTTTAGTGTGTGCTGAACCTGTAATACAGGTTGTGTGTGGCAATGATGTTATTGCCACACTTATGCAATGACTGATCATCTGCCATCTCACACAGGGGCACAGCAAAATAATCAGCGTTTCTACACCCTAAGAAAGGAGAATCGGCAGGGACTTTGGCCAAATTTATTTCACAAGTTTACTGGGTTTTGTTCCGCTTTAAGTGCACACCAGCACACAATTACAGTTCTTAGTTCCAATACTTTTTCTTTAAAGAGACAGTGCAGGCAATAGCAAAAATAAGACAGCAAGGAGCTCCGCTGAAGCCTGTCTCGTGGGCCTTTCCTCCATTCCATGCAGCATGCTATAGCAGGTAGTCATAATTTGCTCTCCTTTTCATTTATTTCCATTAAAACCACCTGCACATGTGGCTGCACTGTCGCCCCTGTCTATCAGCACTTCCAGCACAAGCGAGCCTGGCATGCCACAGTGGTCCCGCTTGCTGGGCTTGGTCATGACAGGAGCACTAAGAGACAGGGGCAGCCATGACCATTTGGAGGTGGTTATGAAAAAAAGGGAAGGAGGACAAACTGTGGAAAAGAGGCGCATAAGACTTCACGTGAGCTCCTTGCTGCCTCATTATTGTCAATGCCTAGACTGTCCCTTTCACATACCAGTGGTTGCCAGGTAGCATAAAGGCTACTAAATGCCACTAGATTAAGACAGAACAGCTGTGGGGGGGCAGCAGTCAAAGTTAAGGAGAAGTCTCATTTTTCCTATAACCCAAAGTTCAGGTTGCAAGGATCAAGGATTTGAGAAAATGTCAAAGTGGCGTAATCTCAACAGTATTTATCACAAGTCCTGATGACGCAATGAGCGTGGCCTTAAAGACCTGTGCCGTAGCTGGTGGTCAAGTAGACAACAGAGAGAGAAAAATCTGTACTTTATTCTTGTACACATGAGATGCCCAGACTCTGCCTTCAACAACAGGAAACCACAACGCCTCATATCATAAGACTATCCTAGCGTTTCTGAGCATAAAACAACGTGAAGTATTATTATCATTATACCCATGTAGACATGGTAATTTGAGTGAAAATAAACTATACAGTCTAAAATAGTAATACTCAAATAATCAAACTATAATTTACTATGGCATGTCATCAAGACAACAAATGTGCTTTCTATTCATTGGACCTTTAAACAGTATTTATTATATCTGTGCAGCTTACAGTATATCTTTCTATTAACACTGATTTACGCTATTGTGTTTTATGTATTATAATTCTTGTTTCATTATTTCTTACAGTCTAAAATAGTAATACTCAAATAATCAAACTATAATTTACTATGCCATGTCATCAAGACAACAACTGTGCTTTCTATCCATTGGATTTTTAAATAGTATTTATTATATCTGTGCAGCTTACAATATATCTTCCTATTAAAATTGATTTAGGTTTTTGTTTTATGTATTATAATCCTTGTTTCCTGATTTCTTACAGTCTAAAATAGTACTACTTCAATAATGAAACTATAAATTTACTATGGCATGTCATCAAGACCAATTGTGCTTTCTATTCATTGGATTTTTAAATAGTATTTATTATATCTGTGCAGCTTACAATATATCTTCCTATTAAAATTGATTTAGGTTTTTGTTTTATGTATTATAATCCTTGTTTCATGATTTCTTACAGTCTAAAATAGTAATAATTCAATAATTAAACTATAATTTACTGTGGCATGTCATCAAGACCAATTGTGCTTTCTATTCATTGGATTTTAAAATAGTACTTACTGGTATTATATCTGTCCATCTTACAATACGGTATATCTTTCTATTAAAAGTGGTTTATTTTATTGTGTTTTATGTATTATAATCCTTTTTTCATTATTTCAAAAATCGATATGTTGCAAATGTTTAGAATACAGTATGCTATAATTATAATGCATGATGGTCTTAATGTAATTAATACAATATTTATGTATTTAATAAGAACACATACCATATCTCAATATGCACAACATGATCTGATTTATCAATTGTACAAGATGGCGCTCATTACCATCATCATGGACAATTTCCCTATTTAACCCCATTGCAGTAGGATTGAGTGTTCCCCGTATGTGACAAAAGTACTGGTCTCGTTGACGGCTCCTTATACGCATATTGAGGCATACCTCTCAACTGTCCCTCATCTAGAGGGACTGTCACACTTTGGAGTCCATGTCCCCCATTGTTCTCATTTGTCCCTCTTTGAAGGTTAACATGCAAATCTGAATCAATAAATGATTCATTTGCCTATTCAAAGTGTTTGTATTGTCGAAACTGTTACAACCTATCTCCTATCCATCTTTCAATGAGGGGGTGTGGCTTCATTTAAAAACCGTCCCTCTTTACCACCCTAAAAGATTGGAAGGTATGTGGACGGGCATGTGTACTACGCGAACCTCCCACCATGTCTTCCTCCTCAATTAAAGGCGGAATCGCAGACTGCCTACTGCTATAGAGAGTCCACCAGAGCGTGTGCGGCGCTCCAGAACACAGGTTGGCCTTTTCCAGCACGCCCTTGCTGCCCATGAAGTGTTGATTGGCGCTTCACCCATCCCAGACCATTAGGCAAAGCACACATGGCTAAGGCTGTATAGAAAGTAATTACCCTAATTACAATCTTCTCCCCTAATAGGGACCTAGTATGCAGATTTAGCTTGATATTTATATATTTATTCATTTGAATTGCCATGAGCACAAGCAGGGAGGAATTCAGTCAATATGGATTTCTCCCTGTGAAGTGTTCTAAAGAGAGGCTGGCCGCTTCCCAGGTGAGTAGCTTGTCTGCATTGCATGTCCCAACTTTGGGGACTCAGAATTAAGGGTAGGGACCACACTAAACACAGAGTGCCTTGCCGGGGCGGTGTGGCTTCCACATGTATCTGCAGATATATGCAACCAAATCTCTGTCTTTCCACATAGCTAGACATGTTTGTTGCTTGATATTTAGTTGATGAGAGGGTTAAACTGGGTGGTAAATTAGTTCCCAGGCCCTGAATAATAATAATAATTTTGTATAAATAGTGATTGAGCTGCTCCCACCCCCCTTTATTTATTTATATATTACCCTTTATATCCAATATACTTATAGTTATATCTTACTCATGATGACGGTGACGGTGATGTGGCCCTTCTTTTGAAACCTGTGGAATGTACCTACAGCTTTCTTTTTAATAATCATATAAAAAAAATCTATATTTGACATTAATGATCATCTCGGATATGCTTTCATAAATACAAATACAGCCTGGTTTTTATTCTCCTGTCCATCCTATCCCTTACCCAGGCGTTGAGAAAGCCCCTGTTTTAGGAGACCGAAACATGTTCACTGGCAGCAAAAACATTATGAAGGGAAAGACAAATGATCCAATGGACTGATTGAGCAATTTATTAATGAAAAATCTTGTATATACCATGTTTAGGATGTTTTTTAATATTTGAGATAAATTAATCAAATATGACTTTTTAAATGAATTACATTGGTATTGGTAATAATTGAATAGGATCAGTCCAGACCCAAATCTGGGAATACCGAAATATAGATAAAAAGGGAAAAGCAAATGTAGAAGGGAAGGCTAATCGGGAATAAATGTTACCAGTCACACGGGAAGAGAACTGAGAAATCAATGGGTGGGGACCATTATTGGCCAAACCAAAGCTTAGAAGTTGAACATAAAAGTGTAGAGGGTCAGGTAATGTCTCCCTCCAGCCAATCAATAGGAGGCACCTACTCCTCCATGACTGGAAGCACGGGGAACACTGAAACTGGACAGGGAGCCCACTGGCTGCACTAGGGCTGACAGCTGAAGAATAGGGAAATGTTGGCATCATTAGATGAGATAGATCAAGCTTAGATAGAAGGAGTTTAAGGAGATTTGGTATGGATAGGGGGTTATCCAAATCATTTTGGATTTTTCTGGTGAAGGTGACTTTTGAGAGACATTAAACTGGACTTTCACCCTAAATAAGAGCCTATCTTATATGTTTCCCCAACGATGTACATACAGATTGCCCACATTAAAAATCATCCTACCTGCATTTATCGCTTTTTCTGAGACTTTAAACATCCAATATGGCGGCACATTGAGGTGCAGGCTGCCTGCAAACAGGAAGTGTCTTCTAACTGTGCCGCTCTGCATTCTGGGATTGCTGACCCCAGCTCTGCTCTGTAACTACGGTATATCTTCTCTCCCCTGCACTTTTGACCCGTCTCCTCTCCTCAGTATGTGATGTTACTGAGCCAAGATGGCGGCGCCCGTATTCTAGTGTGCTGAACAGAGTTGCAGGCCAGTGAGGGAAAGAATAAAAAGTGACTAAAAACTTTAAAATATATTAATTTTAGATGCTGGGGAATAGTTTTTTAAGGGTTTGGGCTTTTCATTAAATAATGCTGAAGGTCCACTTTAAGAACTTTTTGCACACAATAAAGTGAAATATGCCCTGCATATGCAATGGGACAGTTATACGGGTATAGGGCAGATTTTTTATGGTAACATACATACACTTCCTGGCCAGAAAAAGGTCACCAACTGGATTTAACTAATCAAATTGGTAGCAGCCTGTCATAGGAGAATTACTGAATGGGCGATTATATTTCAGCTGGCAATAAGTTATTTAACCATAACTGATGGAGTGAGTAGCTTCTCATTTGTTAAACAATCATTGTGCCAGTCCACCCCTGACCCTATCTACCCTGCTGCTGTCCTGTGGTCAGAAACAAGCATGTCTCTGAGATCAAGTCCCACTGTGGAATTCCTTAGCCATTCATGGATGGTGCACGTAGCCCCACCCTTTCTGTAGCCCCACCCGTTGCATCCATGACCTGAGCACACCCAATCACTGCAACACTCAAAGTAGGAGGTGAATGCTCCAGGATGCTGGGGGACCCGATCTTGGGAACTGAAACATTTTTTCAGCACTGCACCAGAAGAAAGCAGCTTGAGGACAACACAGGGGAGTATCCTCTTTCTTGTTTAAATGACTAAACACACATTAATCAGTTTTTGTTACAGTGGAGCAGGGTTAAAGCCCCGATCTACTTCCTATTTCATGACATGCTGCTATGGCTTTACTGTTTAGAGACCACAAATCTAAACAACACGTTCACACATCCTCATTGCCATAAGCAAGACTAAAATAAAACCGAGATCAACCTGTAAACAACCGCTAAGGCGGATTATAACGAGCAGCTATCGGGATAGCTCACCGCAAATGGAGCCCGGACCCGCGATCACTGTCCATATAGCACCACACAGCTCAGCAAACAGCACGCTGCCGACACGCTGCTGCCATTGGATGTGACTGGCGTCAATCATCCTTCCGCAGCGAACCAGAACGCTCCCACGATAAACAAGGCGGGCTCTCCAGAAAGCAACTTGACCAGCTCCACCTATTTGAATCAGCTGGGAGACAGAGGAGGCTTATGATTGGTTGGTTAGATGTGAGCTATATGGTATCTACACCGGAGGAGGGGTGTAAAGCTTCAGAAAGCTCGTTTCTCCTGTATGACGTCATGAAATAGGCGGTGGCATTTTTTTCGTCGTTATATGTAGATACTCGCTGACAGACATAATGACAGTTATTAATAAGCAATAGTGCCCCCTAGAGCCTGCTATCAGCTGCTGCATGTTCTGCCCTGACTAAAATTGTCACTGACTCTCTGCAACAGCACAAGAATTATAACCAGACATAGAAGTGTATATGCTAAATGTAAAGCATCATTAGAAGCATGGCAGGCCCTGTGTAATCGCATAAAGAACTATCCAGAACTTTCTTCTAAACACCTGCCTACACCTAGCCTGTTCCTTCTGTTTCCCCTCCTTTCCATCATTCCCTACTCCCTTTCCTTCTTTTTCAGATTTTCTTCATCCTTCTCTCTTTTCCAAATTCCAGTCAATCCGTCTTTCTTTTTTTAAAATTTCCTTCTCTCTTTTCCAAATGCGCTCAATCTGTCTTTCTTTTTTACATTTCCTCCATCCTTCTCTTTTTTTTTCAAATCCCCTCAATCTATCTCCCTTTTTCACATTTCCTTCTCTCTTTTCCAAATCCCCTCAATCTGTCTTTTTTACATTTCCTTCTCTCTTTTCCAAATCCCCTCAATCTGTCTTTCGTTTTTACATTTCCTTCCCTCTTATACAAATCCCCTCAATCTGTCTTTCGTTTTTACATTTCCTTCCCTCTTATACAAATCCCCTCAATCTGTCTTTCTTTTTTACATTTCCTTCTCTCTTTTCCAAATCCCCTCAATCCATCTCCCTTTTCCACATTTCCTTCTCTCTTTTCCAAATCCCCTTAATCTATCTCCCTTTTCACATTTTCTTCTCTCTTTTCCAAATCCTCTCAATCTGTCTTTCTTTTTTACATTTCCTCCATCCTTCTCCTTTTTTTCAAATCCTTTCAGTCTTTCACTTTGCACCTTCATCTTTATCTTTTGGAAAATCTCTCCAGCGTCCTCTCTTTTTTCACATTCCCTTTCTTCCACAATCCCTCGGCCTGTCTGTCACAATCCCTCGGCCTGTGTTTTATACATTCCTTCTGTCTTTCTCTCTTTTCCACATTCTTTCTACCTATCTCTTTTCCACATTCCCTCCACTGTTCTCCATTTTCCATATTCCCTCCTTTCTCTCTTTTCCATGCACCTTCCTTCATGTTCCACATTCCCACCTTTTTTTTATCTCTCTTTTGCACATTCCATCTGCTTTTTCTTTTCCAAAAATCTCTGTCTTACACTCTTTTCCATGTTCCCTTTTTTCTTGTTCCCCTCATTTTCCACATTCCCTCTATCCTCATTTTTCTCTTATTCACTTTGTTTCCTTCTTTGTTCCACCAGTAATTGTCTTTTTCACACATCAGCCGTCTCTCTCTCTTTTAACTGTCAGGCTGATTCATTACTAGCGGCAGGTATCGGGAGATGAGCGTCTGTACAGCAGCGCTAAGAGCGACCTCTAGTAGGTGCTGTGATCGGCCGTGAGTCGCTATTACAGAGCGCCACAGTCGCTATAGTAACATGGCCGGCATTGAAGAATATGACGTGTGAGTCGCTATAACACTAGTACAGAACTATATGGGAACGGACGGTGGCGACCGGTCAGTGTGAGCGACTCAAACCATATTCATCAAAAAAACAGCCTCACACAGCGCTGGCGCTCAAAATTGTGTCGCTGTAGCCCATAGCGCTAGACATTGCTTGAGCCTTCTCTCACTCTGACACCTACTGGCCAAGACCTGCTGTTACTCCAGGATCTCTTATCTTGCTACCAGCTGCTTTATTTGGGCATTGCCTAAACCTTCTCTCTGCTGACACCTACTGGCCAAATCCTGCTGCTACTCCAAGAATTTTTTACCTGAATGAGCTATTCCTCCACCATGGAAAACACTTACACCACCATTAACCCAGAAACATATAATCACACTCCCGTTAATCTGAAAATTTATACCAGAGAACTGCTTCTCGGATGGGAAAAACACCATCAACTGTCGATATACTCCAATCCCAATTTCTCACCTCTGTATGGTACCGTCATCTCGCACATCAACCACATCTCACGTACTTACGTTCGTCGTAAAAGGAAAAGGGGCAAGCGCGCCGGTGCTTTAGTGAGATTAAGGAGGAGAGGATTTCGTTCTGCGATCCCGGACATTCATCTGGCTAATGTTCAGTCCCTGACCAATAAGCTAGATGAGTTGAAGTTGATGTGCAGCAGAAGGGAATCTAGGATGTCGCGCTCTGCAATTCTGTGTTTTACTGAAACTTGGCTTAAAAACTCTATCCCGGACTCTAGCCTGGAAATTGAGGGGTTCACCATCCATAGAGCGGATCGGGATTTGGATGCAACTGGCAAAGCCAGGGGAGGCGGCATTTGCTTCTACACCAACAACAGATGGGTCAAAAATGCTCATGCGTTAGATAAGAGGTGTACATCTGACATAGAATACCTGGCTCTTATCTGCAGACCTTTTTACTCTCCACGGGAGTTCTCGTGCATTATTCTAATAGGGGTGTATATTCCCCCTCAGGCCAATGTCAATATGGCCCTCAGCTCATTATCCGTGGCTATCGCGGACTACGAAAAGTTGTTCCCAGACTCATTTGTCATAGTTCTGGGTGACTTCAACAAAGCATGTCTTAATCTCGAACTTCCTAAATATATACCACATATTACTTGCCCTACAAGAGGGAACAACACTCTCGACCAATGCTATACAACAGTAAAGCTTGCTTACAGGGCTGTCCCCACAGCAGCTCTGGGATACTCTGATCATTGCTTACTACATCTGCTACCTCTATACAAGCAACGGCTGAAGTCAGTTACTCCCCAAACCAGAACAACCAAGGTCTGGTCAAAGGAGGCCATCGACCAGTTGCAAGCCTGTTTTGAGTGTACCGACTGGGATGTCTTCTACTCTCACTCTATAGAGCAATGGACTGACTCCGTGCTCTCTTACATTACCTTTTGCGAAGACACAATTGTACCATCCAAAACCTTCAGGAACTATGGCCACTTCAGCAAGCCATGGTTCACTAACAGCATAAGGAAGTTACGGAAGCAGAAGGAGTCTGCACACAGGGATGGGAACATCCTTATGTTCAAAAAGTTGAGGAATTCCCTGTCCAAGGAGATCAGGGCTGCAAAGAGAAGTTACGCTAAGAAACTGGAAAAGCAGTTCTCCTCCAGTAACCCGAGAGAGGCCTGGCAGGGTTTTCGGCATCTTACTAACTACAAAAGGTCCACCCAGATACTGAACCCTAGCAGGCAGCAAGCAGAGGAACTCAACAACTTCTACTGCAGATTTGATTCAGCTCCAAACATGGCAGCTTGCCCCCCGCAGTCCCTAAGTCAATCAATATCGTCAATCGACCATAACAATGGCTCTAAAACTGCAGACACACTTTTGGTCTCTGAGATTAAAATTGCCCAAGTTCTCAAAGGCCTCAACATAAGGAAGGCGCCAGGACCGGATGGAGTATCCACAATCTGCCTCAAGTCATGTGCGGACCAGCTATCGCCAGTGTTTTCAAGGATCTTCAATGCCTCCCTGGAAATGGGCGTAGTTCCACACTGTCTCAAAAGATCCGTCATTGTCCCAGTGCCTAAGAAACCTTTGGCCACCGAGATGAATGATTTCAGACCAGTTGCACTTACATCCGTGGTCATGAAGTCATTTGAGAGGATTGTGCTGGAATACCTGAAAACAACCACCGGCAGCCTTATGGACCCCATGCAATTTGCCTACAAGGAAAACAGATCTTCAGACGATGCTGTGAATATGGCCCTCCACTACATGTATGAGCATTTGGATAAACCAGGCACCTACGTCAGAGTTCTCTTTGTCGATTTTAGTTCAGCATTCAACACCATAAGTCCGAAACTGCTGGTGGAAAAGATGTCCAAGCTCAACATTCCCCAGAACATCTGTGCGTGGACAGGGAGCTTTTTAACAGAGCGTTCCCAAATAGTTAGGCTGGGTCCGGTACGGTCCAGTGTCAGGCACACTAACACCGGTGCCCCTCAAGGCTGCGTTCTGTCACCTCTCCTGTTCTCCATTTACACCAACGACTACACCTCCTTGGACAACTCTGTGAGGATTGTGAAGTTTGCCGACGACACAACCATCATAGGCTTGAGGAAACCTACCAGGGAACAGTGGAGAAGCTTGTCAATTGGTGCTCTACACACAACCTGGTCATTAACCCCTCAAAAACCCTGGAGATGGTAATAGACTTCAGGAAGAACCCGGCACCCATGTCACCCCTGACCATCAAGGGGGTGGAAATCAAGAGAGTAGAGGAGACAAAATTTCTGGGGGTGACCATATCCAATAACCTCAGCTGGGATAAGAACACCATGGCTCTACTGAGGAAAGCACACCAGAGACTTTTCTTCCTGAGGCAACTGAAGAAGGCTGGTCTGTCAAGAAAGTTGCTAGTGCTCTTCTTCAATGCCGTCATTGGTTCTGTTCTGTGTTTTTCTTTCTCTGTCTGGTTCGAGGGAGCTACAAAAAAAGAAAAGTGTAGACTCCATAGAACAATAAAGACAGCAGAAAGAATAATTGGAGCCCCTTTACCATCCCTACAGGAACTGCACAACCGCAGAATCAAGATTCGGGCAGATAAGATCCTTCGGGATCCCTCCCACCCTGGACACACCCTATTCCAGCACTTACCATCAGGGCGGCGTCTCGCGGTACCAGCCTGCAGGACTTCTAGGTCTAGGAAGGGTTTCTTTCCCTTGGCTGTCCGCATACTAAACAATAGCCAGGCTTCATAGGCCCAGGCTCAAGCCGGTATCACTTGCAATTTAGAAGAGTATCTGTGCCTGCACCTCTGTTTCTAGGTTCCCCTTCCTATGTTACTGTAACTTTAGTTAACTGTGTTTTTGTTATTTATTCATTTATTTATTTAACTTCTTTGCACTGTGTATATGCCAAAAATAATTCCTTGTTCATCTCACGATGTACTTGGCGAACAATAAATTGAATTGAATTGAAGCTGTGTGATTAATGTTTGTTTACACATATCCACTAGTAACAAAGCAAAAATATATGGAACTACATTGTTATTACATTGTGACATTAACACTTTAATACCAGACCTGTAATGACAATTCTGCATAAAAATATAAAAAAATCAAAAAAGTTTTCAAAAATGTATTTAAATAGGCCGGGAGAGGTCACACAATGATTTCATACAAAGCAAACAAAAATTACTAAAAGAAAACCCTGTTTAAAGAGAAAGTAACGTACATTGAAATGTATGGGAGAGCGACAGGTAGCAACAGGTAATAACAGGCGCACTGGAAGCCAGAGCGCCGCCGGGATCCGCACAGCCGTCTGTGATGATGAATCGGTCGCTACGTGTCGCTGTAAGAGGCGCTCACCAGAATCGGCTTCACCTGCCGCTACCTGTCGCTATCCCTTGATGAATAAAGCCCGGTGTAATTCTCTTCGCCTCTCTCTTGCCTCAAGCACACACAGGGTTGATTCAGAGCACTTTTCTCGCCATTTTTTCATGTGAAAATATCCGTTCTCACCCATTTTCTCCCTCTGATTCAGCAGAGCCTTTTATTTCTGTGAGAATTTTTGTGTGAAATGTTTTGCAGCAAGACCTCCAAAACAGTTTCCCTTTGCCAATGCACCCCACGGCAGCACTGGGTGGAGGGGGGGGGGGCTGATTCTTTTATCTTAGGTGGGGAGAATGTGCCATCTGCCTTTCATTCATCCCTGGCTAGCCATGAGACTTCAGGGCTGAGGGCCCACCAGGAGTTTTCCTGCCATTGGCCAGTCTGCCAATGGCCCCATCTAAGCTAATTTGATCAGATCCAAGCTCACATATTATTGTGTACAGAACACAAGCACCATTGCCTCGGCTACTTCACTCCTTAGTGTGCAATTCAGATAAATTGACAGGAAAATGGTTACTGTATGAGCCATGACGAGGTCTTATTTATTAGTATTTGTTTGTTCATATTAGTTTTAGCACTTTATTTCCAATCCCAGTGACCTCCATCAGTTTTCCATTAACTTAAAGGGACAGCCCAGGCAATGACAGCAAGGAAATCACCTTTTGTCTGCCCCATGTCCCTCTCCATTTCCTACAGCACCAGGCAGTAGCAAGGTTCTAAAGTTTGCCTTCCTTTCAATTCCACTTCCCCAGCACTACACAAAAAAGTGATATAAACAGCCACTCTTTATCTTCAAACTCTCGGCACAAGTGAGCACAGCAAGCCACAGTGTTCCCACAGCCCTCTCTGACCACAGCAAGCACACATGATGCATAAAGCTGCACAATGACATGCCCTTCTCAGTTCAACGGCGCCCAGAAATGGAAGCAAAGCTTATGGCTTTGGAATACATATGTTAAGGGCCGCCATCAGGGGGCCCGGGCCTTAGTGCCCCAGAGGGGCCAGAAATGTTTGCTGCCGCCACTGCCGACATATGTGTGGTGCTCCGCTAGCCCTGCCCCAGGTCGCTGGGCAACAGTGAGCACTTAGCAGGACAGAGCTGCTAAGCTAACCGCACCTACCGCTCGCCTCTCCCTACACATACCAGGAAGGAAAAGAGGCATGTGGAGCAGCGCTGTGGGCTCCGGACAGCAGAGGACTTTTTTTAAGGGCTTTTTTTTTCAAGCCTCACAGTTGTTAGGGGGGCCCTGGCAAATTAAGGGGCAGCGGGCTACATTTGACCATAGGCAGACTTAGGGGGCCCATAAGTTGCATACCTATAGGGGGTGCTACTTCAGAGGGGCCCATCATTGTTGTGTCTCCTCATTTATCATATTTGTGCTCACTTGGCATCATTTACATAACATAAGCTCTATGTATCTTTGCTGTTTCAGTCTTTAGTTTTCTATCTGCGTTCAATCGAGTTAAAGACAGCAAAAGGTTTACTATATGAGCCTTAATATGGGCCCATTTAATGTTCCCACCAGGGCTCCGACACATTTAGTTTAAAAAACCCTTTGTTAAGGAGCATCGCAATCTAGGGGTCCAAAGTGCCAGACGCCACTTCTGCAGATCCTGACAGAGCACTGGTCCCTGGGATAGAAGATCTGGTCTCACTGGGAGTTCCCAAGGCTCTTGGATCAAGAGTATCTTCAGAGTTGAAAACCATGATCACTTTGGACACCATGAGGCCAACAATAGAATCGTGGCTGACTAGCAGGATATCATTTTTAGAACCTGAACTGGAGGAAAAGCGTAAGCCAGACTGAAACGTCACTGGTGAGCCAGCCTTTCCTTGATCGGAGGGATCGAGGAAGAAGAACTTCCTCAGCTTGTTGCTTCGAATAGAGGTGAAAAGATCCACCTCCGGAGTTCCCCTCAGGGCACAAATTTGATTTAATACCTCCTGGTTCAGTGACCATTCCGCTTCTGATAGCAGAGAGCGACTTAAAAAATCTGCCACCTGATTTCGGCATGTTCAGATTTGTACGTGATGACCCTTCAGGTGGGGAGAGAAGTCTAGCAATGCCTTCTTCACAGCTATCAATTCTCTGAGACTCCATGAGGATAGGCTCAGTCTTCACCATGCCATCACTAACATGTCCTTGCGACCAAGATAGGCCACTGACAAACCTGTGCTTGCCTTGCCACCAACTCAGAGATTCCTTCACTAAATCTTGGACTTCGATTATCCTGTCCATGGACTCCTGAGACCTGTCCCAAGAGTTTAGTATATGCAGCTGTAGAGTCCTTGAGTGTAGCTGACCTTATCTTACAGTGGGGAAGGACCAGGTAGATCCTGAAGGATCATTATCTTCGACTGAGACAGAAAGATTTTCTAAAGAATCGTATCTTGAAAGCCAGATAAGTCATGACCTGTGACGGGACTAGACTGGACTTCTGGTAATTCAGGATCCAATCCAATAGTAGCAAAAAAATCCTTTGCCAATTCCAATTCCTGGAGCAAGGAGGTCGTCTAGGTATGCTATGATCTCGACTCCTTTCTGCCTTGGTACAGCTAGAGGTTGCACCAGAACTTTGGGAAAAATTCTCTGAGCTGAAGCAAGTCCGAAAGGTAGGAATACAAATCTGTAGTGGAGCATTTGATCCCCCAACTTTACTGCAAATCTCAAAAAAGCTTGAGTTGACGAGCTCATCGGTACCCGTCAATAGACATCTTTCATGTCTCTTGACCATGAAGGAGCCAGACGGAAGCAGATTCCTCACAGAGAAGATGGACTCCATGCTGAAGCTTCTGTAGCGTACCAACAGTTTCAGCTTCTTCAAATTATGAATGAAGCGGAATCGTCTTTTCTCCCTGTGCCCTGGGGGAAGAGTAACAAAAATATTCTGGGGAGAGACATGCATGAATTCCATTGAGAAACCCTTCCTTATGCCCCTGGAAATAAAGGGGCAATCCAGTAGAGTCTCCTACCAAATGTGACATTGTTTTAACCGGGCACCTATTAAGGAACCAGCGTCATTGCTTCTTGGCAGAGTGGATCCTCTAAACTTGCCTCTCCTAGAAGTAGGAGGAGTCGGTAAAGCCTTCATAATCTCATTAATATCTGTTTGCTTCAAAAGACATGATGATTTAATTATCAGCATGCTGTTGCCAAGCTTTGCATTTCCTGTGGTTCTGTGTTGCTAAAGTGAGAGTGGCTTTCCTTGCTTTGAGTAAAACTACTGACTACAAGTCCCAGAATCCTTCCACTGTAACAAGCGAGCTTATCAGCAGCTTTGGCAAAATCAAGCAGCAGCAATGACCTCTCCAGGTGAGAAAGCTGCCAGTAACCATTTAGCTACTGGAACTCAAAATTGTGATCCCCTCATGTAAAATAACCTTAGGTTGCTCTGTTTCTCACTCATCCATGTTCACAGATATATTTATGCTGCCCAACTGGCTTCTGGCCCAATATAATCTTGTTAAAGGACTGGGGAGTATCAAACAGAGCTGGTGGCAGTACTACGAAGCTGGCAGGGCTTGGTTCACTGGTGGTGGTAGTGACATCAGCCAGGGACAGTCATATGGGAGCAGGGCAAGATGGGGGGTAACCAGGGCTTGTACCCTAGGGTCTGCACCATTTATTGGCGAATTATCTACAGTCAATAACAGGGGGTAACCAGGGCTTCTACCCTAGGGTCTGCACCATTTATTGGCGAATTATCTACAGTCAATAACAGGGGGTAACCAGAGCTTCTACCCCAGGGCCTGCACCATTTATTGGCGAATGATTTACAGTCAATAACGGGGGGTAACCAGGGCTTCTACCCTAGGGCCTGCACCATTTATTGGCGAATGATTTACAGTCAATAACGGGAGGTAACCAGGTCTTCTACCCTAGGGCCTGCACCATTTATTGGCGAATTATCTACAGTCAATAACAGGGGGTAACCAGGGCTTCTACCCTAGGGCCTGCACCATTTATTGGCGAATTATCTACAGTCAATAACAGGGGGTAACCAGGGCTTCTACCCTAGGGCCTGCACCATTTATTGGCAAATGATTTACAATCAATAACGGGGGGGTAACCAGGGCTTCTACCCTAGGGCCTGCACCATTTATTGGCGAATGATCTACAGTCAATAACAGGGGGTAACCAGGGCTTCTACCCTAGGGCCTGCACCATTTATTGGCGAATGATTTACAATCAATAACGGGGGGGGGTAACCAGGGCTTTTACCCTAGGGCCTGCACCATTTATTGGCGAATGATTTACAGTCAATAACGGGGGGTAACCAGGGCTTCTACCCTAGGGCCTGCACCATTTATTGGCGAATTATCTACAGTCAATAACAGGGGGTAACCAGGGCTTCTACCCTAGGGCCTGCACCATTTATTGGCGAATGATCTACAGTTAGTTATGGGGTGCCTTCACCACAATAAATCTGGTCTGGTGTAGGACACACACAGCAGTATAGGAATGCAGAAGTGGTGAGTCATAATGCCCGTTACCCAGTCCCAATGCAGAATACCGGGGAATGCAGTATTCCCAAGGCAGGCCCCATTTAATCACAATTTTATTTTGGACAAAGTTTCCTTTGTTTACACCATGATTTACACCACCTTTTGGATTGTCTACCAATACTCCCTATATGTACACAGCAACAATAGCTTTCTTTATAGCTACACTGCTTTAGGCTACGTTACTACCTCAGCGATTGTGGCAAGTTACAGCCCAGTACTCACCCACGTTCAGGCCAATTTAGCTCTTCGAAGAAAGGTTCACAGCTGACCTCAGTTACAGTGCTTCTTTAGCTGGTATGAAGTGAGCCAACACCTAGACCTTTACTTGGGGGGAAGGGAGAAAAGAGTGTTTCTTCTGTACTGCAGCATTAAAAACAGGTGAGAGGTAACTAAAAAAAAAACATGACTGACAAGTTAACCTTTCTCTGAACGTTATTTTCTCTGATCTAATCTTCTATTCTAAAGACTTCTCAAGCTGACACCAATGTTATAGAGCCTAACACTTACTATGTTCAGTTTACATTAACAGAGATTAATCAGCTTCCTTTTCTCTAAACTAGTATAACTGTACAGAGCTTAATGGTGTAATGAAGTGTACAGTATTTACTCTCATTTGCCATATACTGTATGATGAGTGCCATTGCTTTTATTTTATAGTGGTAGCCCAGTCCCTATGTAACCCACCTGGCCTGCCTCCCTCTGCTGCTGCTCAGACAGGATGAGCAGTTTACAAAAAATAAACAACTTCCCCTCGCCCAAATCCAGCACCATAAACCGGCATCTAGGGTCCTGGGCTCAGCTATCTTGGAGAGCATGCACAGAGGGGCAGGTATTGGTCATCCACTAAGGTCCAATGCAGGTCTACAGCTGCCACTTACAGTTTTGCGGGAGGATTGCATAATCAGGTAAGTTGATTATTATTTTAATGCCCAAATTGGACTTAGCACAGTGGGAAGGCGGGGTGGCTGCAGGGTTACAAAAAGCTTGGAGTTCCCCTTTAACAAAGAGAAGTTTTTGTGACTATGCCAAAGGTGCATTGTGGCACCTAGGGCTGGGCAATATCAGCTCTTTGCATGGGGATAATACAGGGTCAGGCTGCAAGCTTTCCTGTCTCAGCCGCTTCCTCTAATGCACTCTTTTCACCAGCCTCCACAGGTCTCAATTCTATTAACAACTTTGAGGCTGGGAGAACCACTCATATACAAGTATTTAAAAAAAACAGGGGATCCAAATGCACTCGGCAGATTAAAAAGTAAAATCAGAAAAGTCTTAAAGTTATACTAAAGGCAAGCCCGTTTGTTGCTCCATTGTCTTGGGTTACGCGTTGCACTGTCCTAAACTTCAATCCATTTAAAAAAGACCCTGTAGTTCCTAAGTTATCATAAAAAGTATTTGTGCAGATTCAGGGAAAAAATAATGAGAAACAGTGGGTGTGGCAACAGCAATGTGATGTAAGCACACTGTGTGCTTAGCATATTCATAATGGGCAGTCTCTAGGGCGTGTGCATAAAGCTTGTACATAAAGGTGTATCATGAGGATGAGAGACATGGTGCAGCCTGTCAGCTCAGTGTGACTAGGTCATGACAGGCAGAGACATGGTGTAGGCAGAGATAGCAGCCTGTCAGTTCAGTGGGACCAGATCATGAGAGCGAGAGACATGGTGCAGGCTGAGATATTTACTCCAACCGGTTAGCAACTAGTGTCCCCGAATGAAAGTGGGGGTGCTTGGTGTCTGACCTGTGGCAGGCTGTTGATTGCTGACAGCCTGATCAAAGACTGGAGACAGAGAGAGCTTAGAGGCATGCACTTTCCCAAGGAAAAAGGGAGAGAAGAGTGGAGGGCAGGGTTTCAGAGCTGAAGAGAGAGGCAGGCAATCAGGATGTCTAGTGAGGGATTAGGGGGTGTTTCCATTCTCTGTCCACTGAAGGTTGATTGAAGGACCATGTCAATGGGCAGGTGATTAAAAGCTAAATAAGGAAGTGATTTCCTAACTACAGAGACAGATGGAGCAGAAATGACAACAATAGAGGGACTCAATGAAAGATAAGCTGCTGCTATTTATTTTTTAACTTTACCAAACACTTAAACCGGACCAACAGCCTGACACAGTTGGAAAAGAAAGGTAGCAGCTATTTTGGAACTTCCTATCCCGACTGACAATGCACAGTAACAGGAAGCCCAGCAGTACTTCCTGTTTGCAGGTGACCTGCAAGTTCATGAGCCACCATAGTAACATAGTATGTAAGGCTGAATAAAGACTTTAGTCCATCCAGTTCAGCCTGTTTATCCAGTGGTCTAGTAGCCATAGCTGGAAATGTTATTACATACCTGGAAGGCATCAAAGCCACTTTTGAACGTTTTTACTGTATCCATCATTACTACCTCCTCTGGCAGCGAGTTCCATAGTCTCACTGCTCTTACAGAGAAGAATCCCCTCCTATGTCGGTGGAGAAAGCACCTTTCCTCTAACCTTAGTGGATGCCCCTCAGGTTATAGTTACACTCCGGGGTATAAATAGATTGTGGGACAGATCTTTGTATTGACCCTGAATATATTTATACATAGTTATTAGATCACCCCTCAAGCGTCTTTTTTCTAAACTAAATAAACCTAACTTTGACAATCCTTCAGGGTACTCTAGCCCCCGTGCTCCTTTTATTAACTTTGTTGCCCTTCTTTGAACGCGCTCCAGTTCTGATATGTCCTTCTTAAGCACAGGTGCCCAGAACTGTACACAGTATTCCATATGGGGTCTGACCAGTGACTTGTACAGGGGTAAAATGATGCTCTGGTCATGAGCACCTATGCCCCTCCTGATGCACCCCATGATCTTATTTGCTTTGGCAGCAGCTGCCTGGCATTGATTACTACAGTTGAGCTTATTGTTAACTAAAACCCCTAGGGCTTTTTCCATTGTTGTTTTACCAAGTGTTTGTTTATTTAGTGTGTAATCATGACACAGATTTCTCCTTCCCATGTGCATAACCTTACATTTATCTGTTAAACTTCATTTGCCATTTAACTGCCCATGCATTAGATTTTATCTAAATCTGTTTGTAGCTGCCTGCTGTCCTCTTTTGTTTTAATTACTTTACACAGCTTAGTATCATCTGCAAAGATTGAGACTTTACTGTTTAATCCATACCCAATGTCATTTATATATATATTGAAGAGAATTGGTCCCAGAACTGACCCTTGTGATACTCCACTAGTAACAGTGACCCAATCTGAGTGTGTACCATTGACAGTATCAAATGCTTTAGAAAAGTCAAGATATATGATATCCAATGACTCCCCCTGATTCAATCTTGAACTTACCTCCTCATAAAAGCTGATTAGGTTTGTCTGGCAGGAGCGATTCCTCATAAATCCATGCTGATATGTAGTAATAAGGTAATTTTCCCCAAGGTGCTCCAGGATAGTATCCCGTAAGAAACCTTCAAACAGCTTGCCCACCACAGATGTTAAGCTTACCGGTCTGTAGTTCCCAGGTTCCCCCCTAGATCCCTTTTTGAATATTGGCACCACATTTGTAAGTGCCAATCCCTCGGAACGGACCCTGTAGTAGTATTCCACAAATATTAGAAATAACGGCTTGTCTATTACTGTACATAACTCCCTTAAAACACGAGGATGTATGTCATCTGGTCCCGGTGATTTATCGATTTTTATCTGCTTGAGACGGTGCTGGACTTCTTCCTTGGTTAGACCAGTGACATTTAATGGAGGGTTTCGGTTATTCCCCTGCATTTCACTTGGCATGTCACATTCTTTTGTGAATATAGAAGCAAAGAAGTTGTTAAACAAATTTGCTTTCTCCTCATTTGCCTCTATAGGTGTCCCCGCCTTGCTTTTCAGGGGGCCCACACCCTCAGGTTTGTACCTTTTACGGTTTATGTAGCTAAAGAATAATTTGGAGTTTGTTTTCTCCAGCTTAGCTGCCCTTATCTTCTGTTGTATACATTGTTTATTTTCTTCTTTATAATTTTTTTACGCTCCCGCTGTCCCTTCCTGCTTTAAATGTTTAAATGCCTTTTTTTGTTGTTGTTTATTGCCCCTTAACATTTTTGTTTAGCCACATCGGTTTACATGTGTGTCTAATAGCTTTATTACTGTAAGGTATATATCTGTCACAGTGAAAATTAAGGATTCCTTTGAAAGTATCCCATTTAGCGTCCATGCTTTTGTTTTTAAGGACATTTTCCCAGTCAATGCAGTTTAGGGCATCTCTAAGTTGGTCAAACTTTGCCTTTTTGAAGTTACGCGTTTTTGTGGCTCCTTGATAAGGCACCCTAGTGACTGCTAAGTGGAAATTAATGATATTATGATCAGTGCTTCCAAGGTGTCCCCCAACCTGTACCTTTATTACTTTGTCTGGTACATTGGTTAGTATTAGGTCCTATACGGCTTTCCCCCTTGTTTTTTAAATTGACCCCAGCAGGAGTTAGAAAAAGAAAGATTTCTTCTTTAGACCTAGACTACATTTTTAGTCTAGATTTTTTAGACTAAATTTTTGCTTTACCTAGAAAAGCAAAACCATTATTTGTTTAAAAAAAATTAAAGACAGTCCAGGAAATGTTTTGCGGGCTGCGGTTGTCCTGTCTCAAGGTTGCCGACTCCAGTGCCTATAGCACACTTCTTGCCTGTCAGTCACAAGAATGTAGGCACTTACACCGATTGGATGCCACCTGCTGCCCACCACTGATGTGTGTAAGGAGCTTGCTCTTGGCTTTGGAGCCACTAGCACTGCAACCAGTTCTTCTCTGCAGCACTACTAGAGATTAGGTCTGTGGCTGTCAGGTAATTTCATTTACATTTTTTTGCCTGGACTGTAATTTAAATGGAAATGATCACGTGGTACATCACTAGGATGGTCTCATGTGACCTCCTCAACTCTGGTGAGCTTTGTCTGGGGGAATTGCAGAGTCATGGGTTGGGGGCGCGTGTGTGACCAAGGCAGAGAGTAAACCATAAGCAGCTTGTTTTACCAAAGGTATAGACCACAAATTTTTCCTAATAATTTTATTATATAATATATATATTATAAAATAATAAGGCACATTATTTTCTTATACAAAGCTTAAATTAATGTTTCCACCGCCGAATCCATGTCCTGCAGCACTTTTGAGCGAACCTATTGGCTGTCTCAAAAGTGCTGCTGTGATGAGGTGCATTCCAGGTTCGGGAATGTGCACGGCTATAGAGATAGTGCTGCGGGACCCGTCGGGATCAAGTAAGATCACCAGGGTTTCACAAAGCAGGGCATCTGGTGTAGGATGTCCCAGGGGTAGGCTAGAGGCCGGGCTTGGAATCTTTTAGATTCTAGGGCCTGGCTGCTGGGATTTTTATACGCTTTAAGGCAGTAGTCATGTATAATGTACAATCGATTTCAGTTTTACAGTCAAAATTAGCAATGTAATATACGTGTTTCCAATTGGGGTTCTTTTTTAACATGAACATTTTGGAATTATGAAAAAGCGCAGTTTTCTTTGACCTGAAGGATGAGTGCTGGACCCAGAAATAGGTTTCCATCTGCTTTATTAAAAAAACATTTAAAACTAAAATGGAAATTATTTAGAATAAAATATAAGATAAAAAGATGTACATTATGGGATTTTATTTATTCATGACCACCTTTTGTTTAGCATTGAGGTGGCCCCATCTCGCTTATCCTTGCCTCAGACTGTGTAGGGCACACCAGTGCTAGTGTGAGCTTGTCGGCCTTTTCCCTGTTTCTTTGTATCATCCACCTTTCAGTGCTAAAAAAAAAAAAAAAGGTGATCATAAATCTCTGCATCAACAGCTTTTTTTAAGAACTAGGATACATTTTCTGCATAGCAGGTAGGGAAACTATTTTTTTGCAGCCAGGACAACAGTTTTAAAACTAATGTAAAATAAATTAGAAACTGTATTGAATACAAAATTCTTGCTAAGTGTAAATCCAGTCTTGAACTAAACCCCAGAATTGGACTATACCTTGTGTTCCCTGCCCCAGTGGCATCCTATTTTGGGATGTCCCGCTGTGTGTAACCCTCACCTATAACCTTTTCCCAGTCCAACGGCACATGCGCAGGCTCTCATCCAATTAGAGACGTTTGTCATGACTCTCATTCAGTAGTTGTCTCTGATAGTCTTCAATGGGGAGTTCAAGCAGGCGTATCCCCAGCCACTTATATATAAAAGGTTCTTTAAATTTATATCTAAAGAATGTTGCATTTAATGAGCTTCAAATGCAAAATTAAGGTTCAGTTATTGTTTTATTCAACAGCAAGTACATACATCATAGATGACAAAGGGGTCGATTCAGATCCATGTGAGAATTCTTACTGCTTTTTTTGGGAGAGAAAATTGCCACACTTTCATTATCTACCTTGGTGCTGATACTGATACAGAGCCAGGTGAAAATTTACACCCTGTAGACAATAAAAGTGAATGACAATTTTCTTTTCTTTTTTTTTTTGAGAGAATTCTCACCTGGCTCTGAATCAACTCCAAAAAAGAGCATTACAATTATTTTAATATTTTACTTCACTTTATTTACAGCTGAGACATTATCACTAGATTTAGCTAGTAGGTAAACAAAGCAGAATTTTAGCTATTGATGTGACAATTCACTGTCCAAAATCACTGACTGCAGCCGTCTATTGCTCGGTTACTGTATCTATGCTTGTTACCTTTTTTAGGCCAAAGAGAGAGACTGATGGTACAGTGGCTAAGTTTAGTCAGAGCTGCCACTAAGAATTATGGGGCCACAATGGCTGCCCCGTTTTGATCCTAAACAAATGCCCAAGTTTTTTTTTATTTCTCTTTTAATAAGACAAAATAAATGACTAACAAAAAAAATGTACAAATTTCCAAACCAGTGCTTGGGTTGTAGGGGCCATGCGGCTGCTGCCCATCTGCTCAAAGCATGGGCCCGGCCAGAAACTTTAGACTGAATATGGCTTGCGGCCCCCATATCCTTAACATGATGGCTGGGCCCAATGTTTATGGGAGTTTTGGTCACAGCCGACATAGGGTCCAGACATCACAAAAGGATAATGGGGGGTCCAAATCATACAGGGTGTAATGCCTAGCTCCATAACCCAGAATATGGTGGGGCCCAGTGCAAACATTAAATGAGGCCCGGTCTTAACTCAATTGGCTGCTGCTAGACAACTAAAGTGGACCCGAACCCGGGATTCTATTTGGGATCCCCCGCTGTGTGAAACCCCCTGGATCGCTATCTGTTCTTACTTTTCCTCAAGTCCACAGTGTAGATGCAGCTCTCGTTCCAATCAGCTTCCCAGGATGTGCATATTAATGTGCTGCTGGAGAAGCTGATTGGAATCACAGCTGCACACACAATTCCCGCACAGCATCCTTCAGCTGTGCACAGCCATGCCAGCTATTCAGTTACAGCGGGCACAGCTAGAAAAGGATGAGAGTAATGCCTTGGGGGGGGTTCAGACTGTGGCGCATCCCAAATCAGGACTCCTGTCACTATTGAAGTGGACCGAAGTCTGGGATTTTCCAGGAAGGCTGGTGCTGGCCATGTAGGGCATCCCGAACTGGGAAGGGAGCAGAATGGGTTTTATCTGGCGATGTGGGGGGATTCCCCCTTCCGTCACAGAGCACGCCACGAATAGGCAGCAGCAAAGGGCTGAGGCAACCCCCCCCCCCCCCATGGCAGCCCTGGGTCCAATGGTTACACTTCTGTACAAGAGATTTCTGAAACATAAGTTGTTGGCAGTTCATCACTGTTCTGACCCACCTTTAAAATAAATATTGTATGGCAGCTTTTACACCCGATTTTATTGCTGGCTTTACAGCCAGACCAACGCCATGGCCAACAATTTTTACAGCACCTCCTGTGGAAGCAAGTACAGCATCATAGCCTAGATCTACCGACGCTTCGACTGCCCTTTCTTCTGCTTGTTCGGAACATCCCTGTGACGCATAGTAAATGGCACTGCCAGCATTGTACAAGCCACTGACCCCTGGAACCCATTGCATCACCTTATGGATGCGCTGTTCCTTCTCACTCATACATTCAGAATCAGTTGACCGCCTTCTTAGATGCGATACATTGCAGTGATGCAGCCAGACTCTTGTCCCTTTTTGAGGCATAAAATACCCACCAGATCTCCCAACACTATGATAGTTTCCAGATTTATCTAAAGAGATGCCAGCACAAGATGGACCCAAATGGTCGCATTGTACTTTTGCTTCCTGCGCAGTTGAGTGTACTCCTAGGTCCAATCCATTCAAGAAGACATTTTGCTTTGTGTAGAAACCAGTGCAGTTCTGGTAATGTACAGGTAGAGTCACAGGAAGAATAGAATCTAAGTTGAATTTTAGTAACTCAAGTTCCAAGTCTTTTAGGGTACGTTGATTAGATGAAGGTTTCCAGGCAGAAATCTTTCTCTGCTTAATAAGCAATCTGAACACTTCTCTTGTGCTATTCTCCTGTAGCAGATATGTATAGAGTTGATCCGTTTCTTGCAAACACCCAACATCCATTAAGCCCATTGCCAGTGCTGGTTTGATGAACTGGGATGAGGATGGGGGAAGCAAGTTGAGAAAATCCACGCTTTCTTTTAAGAGACTAAAGCAAGACTGATCCCCTTTTGCCCATGAAAAATCACCAGGAACATGGCCATGTCCATCAACAGATTCGCTGTATATGTTCTGCAGCATGGTGTGTGTGTTAAAGGGCTTGCTGTACACACTCAGACATAATACCAGAATGATCACAAATGTAAAGGCATTTTCCATGTTCTAAATAATAAAATAGGAGTAAGAGGATAAACCTGTATCACTTAAAAGAAAAAAAAAAAAGTTAGTTTCATGTAACTTATTACTTGAATATTATGCCTGGTCAGCATGACCTGCCAAACAAACATGAGGAATTTGAAGATAAGCATTATATTGACCTACTGGGAAACCATGTTCTAACACTGCTGATGGCCCAATAGTTTGATCATGCGGAGATAGACAACTCCAATGTAACAGTTCACATCTTATTTGGAGGGTTTGACTTTTATGTTCTAAAACCAGATTGAGTGTGGAGAAGCTTTCCATCGACAGACTGCATTGTAATTGAGGGGCACAAAGCTTTATATAGGCGTCTTTAAATACGTTTCCCCAAAAATAAGTAAGATCTGTCAGCATTTTTTGCTAATGTGTGAAATATAAGCCCTACTCCAAAAATAAGCCTTGTTACAATTCATAATCCAGCTGCCAGGCTTCAGCAGAGGAATGGGAGTAGCTGTGTAGGAGGGTGAGGACACATCCAAGTCACACAGGTAATCTTTCTGTTGGGAGTGAAAGGTCTGCTCTTACTGGCTCTACCCCAGCCTGCACACTATGGACACATGGCCGAATCCCCCCGCTGCCAGCAGGCTCCGTGCACATACTGCAGCTACTGTATTGCTACCTCCATCTTGTCAGCTGGCTATAAGACACAGCATGAAAATAAGCACTAGCACCTAAAATTCATATTTTCAGGGCAACACTGTAGCTTCATGCTTGTATGAGGCAGATCACAGCAATAAGGGGTCTCGCAGAGAAGCAATGCATGCGGGAGCTAACCAGTAGAATTCATTACTTTCTTCCTTACAATGCTTCTGCATTGGTTTCCTCCTAGAATGCATTATTCTTTAGAGAAGGGGAGCCCAAACATTGGTACTAAAAGCAGGGGGGGGGGGCGCAGGGGTTTAGACATGGAGCCGTAGATTGTCTGCAGTGTTCCAACAGAACATGACAAGTGGCCAAATCAAGTAGTGAAGCATCTTGGGATGGCTGCATTGCTGGGAGAAGATCTTTTAGTGTTGGGTCAGTTACAGGCCCCCCTACTCTCCCTGGGAAGTCTGTACTAGTGGTGGATCATTGCAAACTGGGAAGCGGAACTCCATGAAAAAGGTTGGGAAAACCTGCCACAGAGGTAAATTTTGAGCAAGATTAGGATTGGTACAATGAGCTAGTAAACACAGTAGTACATGAAAATGGGTAATACATCCAAAGCCCTACATTTTGAAGATGGGGCAAAAGAAATACTACTCTTGCTACTACTACTACTACTAAATACTACTCAGTGGCCAACAAGTCAAAGGATAAACTGTTCACATCCAGATTCCATTTCACCACTGCTTAACATTTCAGTGCTGTCATTTGTCAGGGATGCGTTTTATGCCATGGCTCCACCCATCAGGAGCACCATACTGGTTTTTGGAGTGTCAGTGTAGCATCAGTACCCCATTTAGTAACAGGACCTAATAACAAAAAACAACTGGATCCACAAAAACGTCCTCCATCAATGTTTTATTTTCTACTCTTAGAAAGAGCAGGGAGGTAGCTGATAATCTAGCTTGGTCTACTCTACAGTCCCCGTCCAGGCTACTCACTTTCTCCCCATGGGAACAGTGTAAAATAAGCAATTTAAAAGCTCAACATCCCCGATATACTTCAATGTCTGGGTGTGGTTAAGTGGCTTTAATTGCGTGGTTCTGGAGGAACAAAACTGAATGGATGGCAAACTTTGGAGCCGTTCTACAGCTTCTACCCGGTACCACAGGAAATGTAGAAGAGGCAGATGGAACAGGCAGCAAGTGAGCTGCTTGCTGCCATATTATTGATGTTGGGTTTACAGACCAAAATCGCAATGACAGCATCCATGTTTTAAGTAGCATGATGTACAGACGTTAAAAACAGTCCCATCTAATCATCCAGCATAAGGAGACTATATACTACTCTTTTGGCAGCTTTTTACGCCTCTACAATACAACCATACATTTTTCTTCAAACAGTTGCAGAATGGTATATATTGATAAAAACCTACCTTAAAGGGCTAATGTACCTTCTGAATGAACACTGCATTGCTTCTTTTGGCAGCTTTAGAAAGTGTCTGTCCACCGTTTAAAGTCCTGTTACTATCACTTTGTACACATGAATGTCACAGGTGCCTTTCAACTTTGGCACAATTACATCACAGCACAGACTGTGGAATTCAGAGTAGTTCTGTCGAACATATTCATGTACAAAACTGTTTCAAATTTGCTCTAGAGGTTATATTTACATATATTATATATATTCATATTTATTAATCTAACACAAAGTAGCATTTAAAGACACCAGCATCTGACAGCAAAAGAGTCGAAGACAGAAAAAAAGGAAAAACATGAGCTAAAAATGGCTAAGAAGGTCAGGACTAAGCATATTTAAGCCCCCTTTCTGAGCCTCCCCACTCTGCTACAACTAGTTTATATCTAAATACTGCCATGTTGAGTAAAATGGGTCCATGCAGAAAAGTAGCAAGTCTTAGATCACTTTGATATTGAACCAAAATACCATGGGGACTAGAAATTACTTCTAAGGGTTGTGCAGTCAGGAATGCACCCTGTGCAAGGCATGTGGAATGAGCCCCCCCTAAACACACTTCTGCAAGTCTTCACTACCGGCCTACTGCCCAACCACATGGTTGCCAACTGCCACTGGGGTTTGTCTAAAGCCCCCTGCGCACAAACTAGAATCCAGCCTGATGTCAGGAAGAGGTACTCTCTAGCAGAAGCGTTCCCAAGCCAAAAGCTGCCGGTTCACTGACGCATGTGATCACCCATGTGTGGTGAACAGGCAGCCGGGGAAATTTTTCTCTGTGCTTGATAATTCTGCCAGTCACATGGTTTCCTGCATTTATGATGCTCTTAAACTGGACCCCCAGCCTTGCACAATTGACAGAAATAAAAAAAACCCTCTCCAAAACTCCCTTTCCCCATTGGCATGCATGATACTGAATTATTGTCACATTTGCTGCTTCATCCAATCGATGATGAAACAATTTTTACCTGCTCGCGGCCATCAGGCCACTGCCTGGCCTTAGCAGATGCACAATGCAGAGTGACACAAAACCTAGTGACTTCTCCTCTTTGCAATCTAATGGCAAACCCATGGGATGTCATTGAGAGGTTTTTGTAAGGATTGATCCAGTACAAATAATTGGAGCTTGTCCGAGATGCGTACTATCAAGGGGTCTCATTAAAGAGCTGACCCCTATAGTTTGTGTGTCTAGAAGCCCTTTTTGAAAACTTTATGCACTACATTTTATAGCAGTCACTCAGTCTAATTTTAGCCTCCATGTCCAACAAGCTTAGAGGAGCTGCTTGATAATCAGATTAGAACCGAATTTCTATAGTTACATCACGATCCAATCATATCCTTTGAGCTGAGCTGGGGTTAGACACCAGCAGATTAGAAAATAGCTACATGTCCCAAGGAGCAAGCATTTCATACAGGAGGACAAGAGGAGCCAGCATCCCGAGATTTGAGCAACATGATATAAGCCAGCAATCACTGGTCCTCAAACCCCTGGCAAACTGGGACACCTGGGAAATGCCAGAACAATTGCAGGAAAAGGAGAGAAGACAGGATGGTGAAACAATACAAATGGTATTGCCTGACTATTAGTTCCAGGATGCTCTTGCTTTGACAGACAATGAGATGCAGAGGCCCAAGGTTTATTCATACCTGTTCTGAAAGAGGAAGGAATCCTGGATCTGAAACGGACCAAACCTCTATCTTGTAATCCATAGATCACCACCCTGATCCTGGCATCTGAGAGTGTGTGTGCAAGGCCCAACCCCCCCCCCCCAAGGACCGCCTTGTTATGGCTGGATACCCTCCTGTCTTAAACCAGACCTTCACCATGATTTATTGAAAAGCCCTAACCCTTAAAAAATGATCCCCAGCATCTAACATTAATATATTTTAAGTTTTTAGTCACTTATTATCCTTTATCCCACTGGCCTACAACTCTGTTAAGGACTTTAGGATATGGGCGCCGCCATCTTGACTCGGAAGCATCACTCTTACTGAGAAGTAAGTGGATAAAGTACAGGGGGGCAGGTTATAGCTGTGCTTTGCTCAGACAGAGCAGAGCTGGGGTCAGGAAAAAGGTCAGCATTCCCAGAATGCAGAGCAGCACAGACCGAAGGCACTTCCTGTTTGCAGACTGCCTGATATTCCATGAGGCGCCATCTTGGATGTTTAAAGGCTCATAACATGCAGTAGATGCAGGCTGGATGATTGTGATGTGAGCAATCGATATGTACAGGGTGTGGGAAAATACCATTTTGTGATTACTCACCTTTAAAATGGGTATTATAAGTATGTCACACACCCCGCTTCCACTATTCATGACATATTGGTTATGGTCCAGAAGAAGGCGAACTTCTGCAGAGATGAAAGCAAAAAAGAAGCCCCTCCCGGTCCATAAATACCTGGGAACTCCCACACATTCCCCAGTATACGACAGCAGTAAGGGGACCAGGAAGAGCTAATAAAACATTCTTAACCATAAAAAGGTTCACCATATAAAGGATCCGGAATACAAAAAGGGCGGGATGAAGCAGGGTGTGTGACATACTTATAATACCCATTTTAAAGGTGAGTAATCACAAAATGGTATTATTCCAAGTATGTCACACACCCCGCTTCCACTATTCATGACACATGGGACATCCAATAGCAGTGTCCGTCATGGGTGGGGATCCAAATACAGCAACAATGCACCAATTTAAACCACTGCAGCTTGCAGAACCTTGCGGCCAAAAACAGCATCCGCTGAGGCCCGCACATCAACCTTATAAAACTTGGAAAAAGTATGAATGGAAGACCAAGTAGCAGCCTTACAAACTTGTTCATCAGAAGCCTGGTGCTGAAAAGCCCAGAAAGCCCCAACAATGGCCTGACGTATCCATTTACTAATGGTAGACTTGGCTGGCGCCAAACCTTTCCTGGGCCTGGAGGGCACCCCGAACAAGGCGTTCGTCTTACGAAAAGGAGAAGTAGCAACCAAATAGTACTTCACACAACGAACCACATCCAAAGAATGCAAAACCCTCTCCTTGTCATTGCTAGGCTTAGGACACAAGGAAGGGAGAATTACATCCTGATTGAGATGGAAGGCAGAAACCACCTTAGGAAGGAAATCTGGTTTCAAGCGAAAAACCACCTTACCCTGGTGTCTCTCAAAGTAAGGGGCCTGAATAGACAGAGATAAAAATAAAGGCAGTGAGGTAATGAACACCATAAACCAGGTTATGCCTGATAGCTCATGATTTTAATGCTTATGAAACGTGAAATACAAACGTGTAAGCTATATACAATGAGACATATAGGCTCTATGACAACCAAGTATATCTGCAGCATGAAGAAGGCATCATACACATAGGGCAAGTAACAGATAACAGAACGGAATATAACAGCAGACAATCATAGAGGTAAAGATAGCCCTATTAGTGCTGTCCTTCAGACATAAAGCAACAAAGTATCAGAGCATAATATGCACAACAAGATAAACAGGAAAGTCAGTTCTAATGCTTACAGGCTGACCGCAGGTCGTGAGAATCCCTCAACGTTTCGATCTGCTATGAGACCTTTGTCAAGAGGAAAGTGCGGTATCCTTGACAGTGAAGAGAGTACCTTTATAGTGTGGATCCTGGTCTTCAGCTGGGCTGCAGATGGCGCCAGACGCGGCGCGCATGTCGGCGCCGGACTCCGACGTCATCAACACGGACCCGGGCGCGTCCCTGTCAGCAGCATGAATACAAGCAAAACCGCTGTTTCATGTGTGACTCGCGGGGTGCGCGCGGGTGTGTAAAGGGGGCATAAAATAGGTACGAGGTAGACCTATTAAACAGCAAACGCTAGTTATAACGGCCCTAGGTGATGGCCGAATGCCACATACAAGATGGAGGCGTCCAAGCCGGATCGTGCCTCCACAAAGATGGCGTCCATGAAGTCTCTTAATGCTCAAACGGTGACGCGCCACATCCAAGATGGCCGACGGAGATAGTAGCCTAGGCTACACAAGGCCCGAAATACCCTGTGATTGAGAGACCATTCCCCTCGGCGAGAGAATCCCCTGCTCAGGGAGTCCGCCTCCGTGTTCTCCACTCAGAATCAGAGAGACTTCCCTAAGGCACTCCTGCTGTGAGTCCCTCCTTGGTGATTGATGTAAGCTACCGCAGTACGATTGTCTGATCGAACCAGAACCGGTAAACCCTGTAGGTGAAACGTCAGACGCGACAGAACCAAGCGGATAGCTCTGAGCTCCAAGACATTGATGTGGGTGTGAGCCTCCTGAGGACCCCACAACCCTTGGAACTGATGATCTTTCCAGAAACCTCCCCAGCCCGACAGGCTGGCATCCGTGGTAACCGTCTCCCAACGAGGGGCCAGGAACGATCTTCCCCTCATCAGATTGCTTGATTCCAGCCACCACTGAAGGGACTGCCGAACCCTGGGAGAACATCAGAAAAGATTGATCCAAGGACTGTGGACATCTGTCCCATTTCAGCAATAGATGGAGTTGTAGCGACCACAATCAGACCCACCAGCGTCATCCCTAGCTGAATAGAAGGGCGAGGGCTGGTCAGGAGAACACATATCAGATCCTGAATCCTCTGCACCTTTTGCTGAGGTAGGAACACTCTGGCCTGACTGGAATCGATTCATGCCCAGAAAGGAAATCTCCCTTGATGGGGAGAGAGAAGACTTGGGGTGGTTGATCACCCATCCAAACCTCTCCAGCATCGTCACCACCATCCTGGTGTCCAACTCCGCCTGGCAGAGGGAGGAAGCTGTAATGAGTAGGTTGTCCAAATATGGAACAATGCGAATGCCCTGGGCTCTGAGCAGGGCCATTATGCCCGCCAGAACCTTGGTAAACACCCTCGGTGCCGAGGTCAGCCCGAACGGGAGGGCCACAAACTGAAAATGCTGATCTCCCACCACGAACCTGAGAAATCTCTGGTGTGCTGGGAAAATTGGTACATGAAGAAGGTAGGCATCCTTTATGTCTATGGACGTCATGAAATCCCCCTGATGAAGGGTACCGATGGCTGAGCGCTGAGTCTCCATGCGGAACCTCTTGGTTCTGATGAACCGGTTGAGAAGCTTCAAATCCAGGATGAGTCTTATGGAGCCATCCTTTTTGGGAATCGTGAAGAGGTTGGAATAATAGCCCCGGGCTCTCTCTGAAAGAGGCACCGGGCATATGACCGCCATGTCCAGGAGATTCTTTACAGCCAACAGGAGCCTCTGCGCCCCCCCCCCCCCTCCGAGGATCCAATGGCATCCAAGACCTTAGGAATCTGGGAGGAGGCCGGGACTCGAACTCCAGTTTGTACCAAGACGAGACCACTTCCAACATCCACCTGTCTGTGACCTCCTGGGCCCAGACCTGGAAGAAGCGCCGCAGCCATCCTCCCACCCGTAAGGGTGAGGGCGCCTCCTCATTGCTGAGCTGGCTTGGCCCTGGAACCCCAGGTAGAGGCTGGACGGGGCACGTCCTCTACCCCTGTTCCAGAAATCACCTCTAAAGCCAGAGTAGGCAAGACCTCTGCCCCCTCTGGCCCTGCGAAGGGAAGTATTAAAGGAGGCTGCCCCCGAAAGGAGCGATGCAGCCTCTTACGCTGAGGCAGCCTCCCACCCCTCGCCACAGAATCCAATTTGTCTCCAAACAGCCGCGTTCCCAAAAAGGGCAAAGCTGTAATTGACTTTTTGGCCGCAATGTCAGCCGCCCACTGGCGCAGTCAGACCGATCGGCGCATAGCCACCAACAGGGCCGAAGTTCTACTACACATGGCAATAGTGTCGTCCATAGCAGACAAAACAGAATTCATGAACAATTCACACCTCTTAAGGGTAGTGAATTCAACGCTGTCCGTGTCCAGCTGGGACACATGTCCCTGATCTCCGACCTGGTAGCCACAGCCACTAGTGCCGATGCACAGACAGGCCGCTAGGCAGAACCCACACTGGCAAAGGCGACATGCCATCTGATCAATGCGCTTGTCCTCGCCATCCTTAAGGGTAGTGGCGTCAGGAGTATGTACAACGGAGGTGTTGGACAATCCTAAAAACGGGCGCGTCAACCTCAGGAGGGGAAGACCAGCGCTTCACCGCGGCCACCGGAAAGGGATACTTCCCATCCCTGAGGAACACCATGAAGGCACTCGGCTTCTCCCATTCTCTAAGAATCATGCTGTCAAAATGATCCAGATTTGGAAACTCCAAGCGGGGCTTAGAGAACCCAAAGAATTCCCCCTTCTTTGGAGGGGCCTCCGCTGGTGGGGAAATATCCAGAACCTCTAACAGATGGGTCAGGACCCTGGGGGTATCAACAGCATCCCCCGGCGCCTGCCCGGCATCAGAATCAAAGAACTGCAATTCCCCAGTCTCAGATTCCTCAAACAATCCCTCTCCTCAAGCGGGGAATAATCCGCCCAATCAGGGGAGTCATAATCACCAAAATCAACTACCGGCGTAGCCGGTGACATGCCTTTTCTTAGCAGTGGCCTTTCTGCCCACTGAGCTAGAAATAATTTTCTCGAGGTTGGCCAGCCTGGCACATACATCCGAGTGCGACTCCCCACTAATGACAGTATCACAGGTACGGATGATGCAGGGTGGGGTAGTTGAGGCAGGCGGCACTGACCCAGACGCCTGGGGTCCCGACTGCCGTGTTATGGCCTGTTGCGCACATGGTATGCAACTAAGTACATTCTCCCCCGTAAGGGATACCCCACAACCCACACATAGGTGGGATTGTCCCAAAGGGAGCCCGAGCCCAGTATCCTGCAGAGCCTCCATATGGTGATTTTAAGGTAGTCGCAATGACCCGAGGGAATTACGCTGGTAAGCAACCCAGGATGCCCCTCAAGTCCCAAGTTGGAGGATTTATAAGTGCCCCAAATTTCTGCTAGGGACCCTAGGACCAGGAAAACCCCTTTTAAGCAAGGCACAGGGAGTCCTCCTGAAAGACAAAAGAGTATCCATAAGCACATGCACACACACTTATAAATATATACATATATAAATATAAAGATATATTGTTTATACCCTATAAATAAAGGAAAAAACAAGCAAGGACTAGCGCTGTCCCCTGACAGAAAGGGGGACATGCTGAGTAAAGTACACAAAAATACCATTTTGTGAGTACTCACCTGTAAAATGGTTATTACGAGTATGTCACACACCCCACTTCCAAATATTCATGACACTTGGGAACCCGGCCTGTAGAGGGCGATCTTGCAGAGATGACGTGGAAAAAGGAGCCCCTCCTGGTCCATAAGTACTGGGTTCCTCCCACTATTCCTCAGTCTTTTTAAAAAGCAGTAAGAACCAGGAAGAGCAAATTATATTCAATAATTGAAAAATAGTTTGAAAATAATCACCATATAAAGGATCCCTTAGAACAAAAAAGGGCGGGGAAAGTGGGGTGTGTGACACACTCGTAATAACCATTTTACAGGTGAGTACTCACAAAATGGTATTATTCCTAGTATGTCACACACCCCACTTCCAAATATTCACTTGGGACATCCAATAGCAGTGTCTATAATGGGTGGGGATCCCCAAGGAATAATGCATAACTTAAATTACTGCAGCTTGCTGAATTTTGCGGCCAAAAGCAGCATCCACTGGGGCCCGCACATCAATCTTGTAAAACTTAGAAAAAGTATGCACAGAAGACCAAGTCGCAGCCTTGTAAACTTGTTCAACAGAAGCCTGGTGCTGAAAAGCCCAGGAAGCTCCAACAGCACGAGTAGAATGAGCGGTGACACGAAAAGGGGGAACCTTCCCCTTAGCCATATAGGCCCCAATGATGGCCTGACGTATCCACTTACTAAGGGAAGATTTGGCAGGAGCAAAACCCTTCTTGGGCCCAGAAGGCACAACAAAAAAGGCATCCGTCTTGCGGAAGGCCGAAGTAGTAACTAAATAATACTTAACACAACGAACTACATCCAAAGAATGTAAGACCCTTTCCTTGTCGTTACTAGGTTTAGGACACAAGGAAGGAAGAACTATATCCAGATTTAGGTGGAAAGCAGACACCACCTTAGGAAGGAAATCCGGTTTAAAACGGAAAACAACCTTATCTTGATGCCTCTCAAAATAAGGGGCTAGAATAGACAAAGCCGCCAGTTCAGAAACTCGGCGGACAGAAGTAATAGCAACCTTCTGAGTAAGAATAGGAAGAGGAATATCCTGCAAAGGCTCAAAGGGAGCGGCCTGCATAGCTGAAAGCACCAGGTTAAGGTCCCAAACAGGAAGTATAGGCTTTCTGGGAGGCCGCACATGCGCGACTCCTTGGAAAAAGGTCTTAACCAAAGGATGAAGAGCAAACAACCTTTGAAAGAAAATAGCCAAGGCAGAGACTTGCCCTTTCAAGGTACTAATCTGGAACCCCATATCCAGACCTCGTTGCAGATATTCCAGAATTCTAGGAATAGAAAATACTCTACAGGGCAAAGCCCTGGATTCACACCAATCAATATAGGACCTCCAAGTCCTGTAATAAATGACAGAGGAAGACTTCTTCCTAGCTCTAATAAGAGTCTGAATAACCACATCAAAAAGACCTTCTTTCAAGATGGAGACTTCAGCAGCCATGCCGTCAAAGCCAGCGTTTGTAAATTGGGGTAACAAAGTTGACCCTGATTGATGAGATTTGGAAGAAGAGGCAGATGGAACCGATCCACTGCCAGCCTTACAACGTCTGCGTACCACAGACGTAGAGATGAGCGAGTAGTGAAATATTCGAAATTTCGAATTTGGCTTCGAATAGACCGCGTTACTTGACTACTCGACCGATTATCGAATCCCATTATAGTCTATGGGAAAAAAATGCTTGCCACTTGGAAATCTCAATTCGACCACTTGGAGGTCACCAAGTCCACCCTGAAACATCAGAAAATGATGCCAACACTGCTGGAATGCAACTGGGACAGCAGGGGAAGCATGTCTGGGTGCATATAACGCGCCCAAGTCGCACTATTACGCCACTATCACAGCCACTCAACAATACACTCCAAACACAATATAACTTCTACGTAAAGTGAGACAAGACAAGGAAACCTTCTTTCCTCTACATTGCCATGGACCCCAAGCCAAACTGTACAAAAAAGAACAAAATTCTGCACCCCTTAAAATCACGTTGCCTAATGACAACCACAGATGACATAGGCAAGGGGGAAAATAAATAGACCCCACCCCTAATTGTCATTGTGTGTGTGTGTGTGTGTGTGTGTGAGATGTGGTCAGACATGTCCTCTTGTGTCATTGTGTCACCCCAGCAGTAAGGGAAGCTTAAAGGAGGAGGTTTGTTACAGTGTGTTACCCCAGCAGTAAGGGAAGCTTACAGGAGGAGGTTTGTTACAGTGTGTCACCCCAGCAGTCAGGGAAGCTTACAGGAGGAGGTTTGTTACAGTGTGTCACCCCAGCAGTCAGGGAAGCTTAAAGGAGGAGGTTTGTTACATTGTGTCACCCCAGCAGTAAGGGAAGCTTAAAGGAGGAGGTTTGTTATAGTGTGTCACCCCAGCAGTAAGGGAAGCTTAGAGCTGAGACCTCTTAAAAATTGTGTGGAGGCCCAAGAGCTGAGACCTTTTAAAATTGTGTGGAGGCCCAAGAGCTGAGACCTTTTAAAAATTGTGTGGGGGCCCAAGAGCTGAGACCTCTCAAACATTGTGTGGAGTCCCAAGAGCTGAGACCTCTTAAAAATTGTGTGGAGGCCCAAGAGCTGAGACCTTTTAAAAATTGTGTGGAGGCCCAAGAGCTGAGACCTCTCAAACATTGTGTGGAGTCCCAAGAGCTGAGACCTCTTAAAAATTGTGTGGAGGCCCAAGAGCTGAGACCTTTTAAAAAATGTGTGGAGGCCCAAGAGCTGAGACCTTTTAAAAATTGTGTGGAGGTCCAAGAGCTGAGACCTCTCAAACATTGTGTGGAGTCCCAAGAGCTGAGACCTTTTAAAAATTGTGTGGAGGCCCAAGAGCTGAGACCTTTTAAAAATTGTGTGGAAGCCCAAGAGCTGAGACCTCTCAAACATTGTGTGGAGTCCCACGAGCTGAGACCTCTTAAAAATTGTGTGGAGGTCCAAGAGCTGAGACCTCTCAAACATTGTGTGGAGTCCCACGAGCTGAGACCTCTTAAAAATTGTGTGGAGGCCCAAGAGCTGAGACCTTTTAAAAATTGTGTGGAGGCCCAAGAGCTGAGACCTTTTAAAAATTGTGTGGAGGCCCAAGAGCTGAGACCTTTTAAAAATTGTGTGGAGGCCCAAGAGCTGAGACCTTTTAAAAATTGTGTGGAGGCCCAAGAGCTGAGACCTTTTAAAAATTGTGTGGAGGCCCAAGAGCTGAGACCTTTTAAAAATTGTGTGGAGGCCCAAGAGCTGAGACCTTTTAAAAATTGTGTGGAGGCCCAAGAGCTGAGACCTTTTAAAAATTGTGTGGAGGCCCAAGAGCTGAGACCTTTTAAAAATTGTGTGGAGGCCCAAGAGCTGAGACCTTTTAAAAATTGTGTGGAGGCCCAAGAGCTGAGACCTTTTAAAAATTGTGTGGAGGCCCAAGAGCTGAGACCTTTTAAAAATTGTGTGGAAGCCCAAGAGCTGAGACCTCTCAAACATTGTGTGGAGTCCCACGAGCTGAGACCTCTTAAAAATTGTGTGGAGGTCCAAGAGCTGAGACCTCTCAAACATTGTGTGGAGTCCCAAGAGCTGAGACCTTTTAAAAATTGTGTGGAGGCCCAAGAGCTGAGACCTTTTAAAAATTGTGTGGAGGCCCAAGAGCTGAGACCTTTTAAAAATTGTGTGGAGGCCCAAGAGCTGAGACCTCTTAAAAATTGTGTGGAGGCCCAAGAGCTGAGGCCTTTTAAAAATTGTGTGGAGGCCCAAGAGCTGAGACCTCTTAAAAATTGATTGTATTAAGCCCAAGAGGTGAGCCATAATTTTTTTTTATTAATACAGCAATTCTACGGTGGTTAAGGAGGAGGAGGAGGAGGAGGAAATGGCACTTCATACAGATGGCACTTCACTCTTGGCTGCTTTCCACTGTTGTACAAGCAAAGTCCGGGTCAATCCACTTGCTGTTCATTTTGATTAGCGTCAGCCTGTCGGCACTGTCGGTTGACAGGCGGCTGCGCTTATTGGTTATAATGCCCCCGGCTGCGCTGAACACCCTTTCTGATAGCACGCTGGCGGCAGGGCAGGCAAGCACCTCCAAGGCGTACAGGGACAGTTCCAGCCACGTGTCCAACTTGGAGACCCAGTAAGTGTAGGTCGCCGAGGGATCGGGAAGGACAGGGGTGTGGTCTGCCAGGTAGTCCCGCAGTGATGGAAGTTGCACGAGGGGGTGACATGAACGTGTCCCAAACCTTGGAGAGTGTTCCCCTGGTGGCTGTGGGCCTGATCGATGTTGTCAGACTCTGGGAGACACTCTCCTCTCTGCCGCCAGCGATGCTGGGTGGGAAAATCTGCATCATGTTCTGCAAGAGTTCCCTCTGGTATTCCAGTAATCGATTCGTCCTCTCCTCTACCGGAATAAAAGAGGAGAAGTTATCTTTATACCGGGGGTCCAGGAGTGCGAAGACCCAGTATAGTTTGTTCTCCAATATCCAGACAACACGTATGTCCCGGGAAAAGCAGCCCAGCATGAAGTCAGCCATGTGTGCCAGACTCTGAGTAGGCATGACCTCACTGCCCCCACCAGAAGGATCATTTTCCATTTCCTCCTCTTCCTCCTCCTCTCCGCCCCATCCGCGCTGAACCAATGGGACGCACACAGCCTGACTGCTACCCTCGCCGCCAGCATCCTCTTTCACAGCCACCTCCACGTTGTCCTCCTCCTCCTCCTGCAACTGCCACCGAGCAGCAGACAAAAGTGTGGTCTGACTGTCTACCTGCGTTGCGTCTCCTCCTACCCCCGTCTCCTCTGTGTGCAATGCGTTCTCCCTTATTGCGATGAGCGATTCTTTAAGGACGCATAGGAGCGGGATGGTTACGCTCACTATAGCGTCCTCGCTGCTGACCTTCTTAGTGGACTCCTCAAAGATACGCAATACATCGCATATGTCTGCCATCCATGGCCACTCGTGGTTGGCAAACTGAGGGAGCTGAGTTGGATGCACGCGTGGATGCATCATCTGGTACTCCATCAATGCTCTCTGCTGCTCACACACCCTGGCCAACATGCAATAGGTGGAATTCCAGCGAGTGGGCAGGTCGCACAACAGCCGATGTTGAGGCAAATGGAGGCGTTGCTGGATTTTTTTTAAGCTAGCAGCAGCTACAGTTGACTTCCGAAAGTGAGCGCACAAGCGCCGCACTCTCACCAGTAGCTCTGCCAGGTTGGGGTAAGTCTTTAGAAACTTTTGAACTACCAAATTAAAAACGTGGGCCAGGCATGGTACGTGATTGAGTTCTGCAAGCTCCAGAGCCGCCACCAGGTTACGGCCGTTATCGCACACGACCATGCCTGGTCCTAGCTGCAGCGGCGACAGCCACATCTCTGTCTGCTGCAATATGGCGTGCCTCACCTCTGCGGCGCTGTGCTTCCTGTCGCCCAAGCTGATGAGCTTAAGCACCGCCTGCTGACGTCTCCCCGCGCCAGTGCTGCAACGCTTCCAGCTAGGGGCTGAGGGCGATGTTAAGGCAGAGGAGGAGGAGGAAGAGGAGGGGGGTCTATCAGAACCCGTGCTGGCAATCTTGGGCGGGGGTGGTATGTAGGCCGTCCCTGTTTGCGACCCCGTCCCCGCTTCCACAACATTCACCCAGTGTGCCGTCAAAGAGATGTAGCGTCCTTGGCCGCAAGCGCTTGTCCACGAGTCGGTGGTCAAGTGGACCTTTGCGCTCACTGCGTACCTCAGGGCCCGCCTGATGTTACGCGACACGTGCTGGTGCAGGGCGGGGACGCCACACCGGGAAAAATAGTGGCGGCTAGGGACGGAATAGCGAGGTGCGGCAGCCGCCATCAGGTCGCGGAAGGCCTGCGTCTCCACAAGCCTAAACGGCAACATCTCCAGGGCCAGCAGTTTGGAGATGAGGCAGGTTAAGGCTTGGGCTTGGGGGTGACTGGAGGCGTACTTCCGCCTGCGGTTGAACGCCTGCGAGATGGACAGTTGATGGGACGAGGAGATGGAAGGTGCAGACAAAGATGCGGGGGAAGGGGGGGCTGAAGGAGAAGGCCCCAAAGTAGCCGAGGCAGATGTGGAGGTGTCCTGGCTGGAGGTCTGGACCGCAGTGGCAGCACACAACAAAGGGGAAGAGGCAGTGGCAGCAAGACCGGGCGCAGGTTGTATTGCGTTTGCTCTCTCCCACTCAGCCCAGTGCTTGAATTCCAAGTGACGGCGCATGCCTGAGGTGGTCAGATTGCTCTTCTCAGAGCCCCTACTCAGTTTTGAGTGGCAGATTGCGCAAACCGCGCTCAGTTTGTCATCCGCGCAAACATTAAAAAATCTCCACACCACAGAAGTACGAGGCCTCGATGGGGGAGCTTCGCGTGACTGCCTGCTGCCGGGAAGAGCTTCGGCCCTGCTGGCTGTGGCCTGCCTTCTCTGTCTGGACTGTCCTCTGCCTCTTGCTGCCTTATTCGGTGATGCGTAGACCGCATCTCCACTGCTTTCCCCGCTGGACATCACCCCTGTCCAAGTGGGGTCGGTCATTTCGTCGTCCACCACCTCCTCTTCCACTTCCTCTCTCTGCTCCTCCTCCTGCCCACTGGACATTCCAACAGCCTCCCTTGATGGCAACTGCGTCTCATCATCATCGCTCATGATCGCAGATGCTGGTTCCGGGTCCACATCACTAGCAGATGGCGGATACTCAAGTGTTTGGGCATCACTACAAACAAATTCCTCTGCTAGCTCCTGGGATTCTTGCAGCACATCTGGAAAAGGACCCGAAAAGAGGTCCTGGGAGGGGTCAAGGGTGGGCTGACTCTGTTGGCCAGGTTGGGAGGAAGGAGGGTCAGAGTGAGACTGTGTGGATGACTGGGTGGTGGACAAGTGACTGGAAGCGTTATCGGCCATCCATTGCACCACCTGTTCACGCTGCTCAGGCCTTAACAGAGGTGTACCCCGCCCCCCGCATAACTGTCCCATAAAGGCAGGGAAGCTGGATGAGCGTAATGCTGGCTGCCCCTCACCAGCACGCATTGTATCCCCACTGGCTTCAACGCGGTTTGTGCCCCCACCAGCATTTCCGCGCCCCCGTCCTCGTCCCTTTGCGCTAGCCCTCCGCATTTCAGACGTTTTACTTTTTGGCCACGTGTTATGCCAAATATAAAAATATTTTTAAGAAGAACACCTGGCTATACAGCCGTATACTGCCAGAAGGTGAAATGGTGCCTATACGCACCGGGTATATAACAAGGTTTTGTTGGTAAAGAGGACACAAAACAGTAGTGCCAAATATAAAAATATTTTTAAGAAAAACACCTGGCTATACAGCCGTATACTGCCAGAAGGTGAAATGGTGCCTATACGCACCGTGTATAAAACAGTGTTTTGTTGGCACAGAGGACACAAAACAGTAGTGCCAAATATAAAAATATTTTTAAGAAAAACACCTGGCTATACAGCCGTATACTGCCAGAAGGTGAAATGGTGCCTATACGCACCGGGTATATAACAAGGTTTTGTTGGTAAAGAGGACACAAAACAGTAGTGCCAAATATAAAAATATTTTTAAGAAAAACACCTGGCTATACAGCCGTATACTGCCAGAAGGTGAAATGGTGCCTATACGCACCGGGTATATAACAAGGTTTTGTTGGTAAAGAGGACACAAAACAGTAGTGCCAAATATAAAAATATTTTTAAGAAGAACACCTGGCTATACAGCCGTATACTGCCAGAAGGTGAAATGGTGCCTATACGCACCGTGTATAAAACAGTGTTTTGTTGGCACAGAGGACACAAAACAGTAGTGCAAAATATAGTTTTGTATATAGGTGCTAATACACCACTGAAGTCTTTCTGTCCCTATTCCAGCATCAGCAGCTACCCCTCACTAAAGCAGCCGTTTTGAGCAGAGTGTATATAGTTTTGTATATAGGTGGTAATACACCACTGAAGTCTTTCTGTCCCTATTCCAGCATCAGCAGCTACCCCTCACTAAAGCAGCCGTTTTGAGCAGAGTGTATATAGTTTTGTATATAGGTGGTAATACACCACTGAAGTCTTTCTGTCCCTATTCCAGCAGCAGCAGCTACCCCTCACTAAAGCAGCCGTTGTGTGCAATGTGTATATAGCTAGAATGAGCTATATACTGTTCAGCATAGTAGCCCTAATAAGGACTCTCAATGACTCTCTTGTCTTCTGGTAGCTGGTATATATGGTGGTAAAAGCGATATTCTGAGCTTCTAGGGCCCTGCCTGCCTACATATGAGCTATATACTGTTCAGCGTAGTAGCCCTAATAAGGGCTCTTAATGACTCTCTTGTCTTCTGGTAGCTGGTATATATGGTGGTAAATGCGAGATTCTGAGCTTCTGGGGCCCTGCCTGCCTACATATGAGCTATATACTGTTCAGCGTAGTAGCCCTAATAAGGGCTCTTAATGACTCTCTTGTCTTCTGGTAGCTGGTATATATGGTGGTAAATGCGAGATTCTGAGCTTCTGGGGCCCTGCCTGCCTACATAGGATATGAGCTATATACTGTTCAGCATAGCAGCACTAATAAGGGATTAAGGACTCTCTTGTCTTCTGGTAGCTGGTATATATGGTGGTAAATGCGAGATTCTGAGCTTCTGGGGCCCTGCCTGCCTACATAGGATATGAGCTATATACTGTTCAACATAGCAGCACTAATAAGGGATTAAGGACTCTCTTGTCTTCTGGTAGCTGGTATATATGGTGGTAAATGCGAGATTCTGAGCTTCTGGGGCCCTGCCTGCCTACATAGGATATGAGCTATATACTGTTCAACATAGCAGCACTAATAAGGGATTAAGGACTCTCTTGTCTTCTGGTAGCTGGTATATATGGTGGTAAATGCGAGATTCTGAGCTTCTGGGGCCCTGCCTGCCTACATATGAGCTATATACTGTTCAGCGTAGTAGCCCTAATAAGGGCTCTTAATGACTCTCTTGTCTTCTGGTAGCTGGTATATATGGTGGTAAATGCGAGATTCTGAGCTTCTGGGGCCCTGCCTGCCTACATATGAGCTATATACTGTTCAGCGTAGTAGCCCTAATAAGGGCTCTTAATGACTCTCTTGTCTTCTGGTAGCTGGTATATATGGTGGCAAATGCGAGATTCTGAGCTTCTGGGGCCCTGCCTGCCTACATAGGATATGATCTATATACTGTTCAACATAGCAGCACTAATAAGGGCTCTTAATGACTCTCTTGTCTTCTGGTAGCTGGTATATATGGTGGTAAATGCGAGATTCTGAGCTTCTGGGGCCCTGCCAGCGACAGCCTGTCTTTCCCTGCTGTGAGCGTCTGTCCCTCACTAAGTTCAAGCTGCTAATGCTGACGAAGAGGAAGTGCTGAGTTTTGTATATTCGAGGTCACATGGTTTTTCCAGCCAATGCGTGTAGACGCCGTTCTCGCGATGCCAGCGTCCTCCCAGGACCTGTCCCACCCCCCCTGCATGGTGATTGGTGTAAAAAACGCGCCAGGGAAGGTGGGAGGGGAAACGAATTGTGAGTGCGCCATCGCAGCTGTACTCGATCGAAATAGAGTATGACGAACAGCGTAGTATTCGATCGAATACCGGCTCGGTCGAATACTACTCGCTCATCTCTACACAGACGTCTTGGCCACCTTGGCGCCACCAGAATTGCTGGCGCCTCCTCCAGTGCTAACTTGCGCACTACCTTGCTGATCATGGAGAATGGGGGAAACAGATATAGGAACCCCAGATCCTTCCAGGTCAGAGACATGGCATCCGCTGCCACTGCCAGAGGATCCTGGGATAGAGACACAAAAGCTGGCAGCTTGTGATTGTGGCGAGAAGCAAACAGGTCCAACCGTGGAGTCCCCCACTTGTGAAAGAGGAACTGAAAGACCCTTGGATTGAGAGACCATTCTCCCTGGCGAGAACATCCCCTGCTCAGGGAGTCTGCATCCACATTCTCTATCCCCGGAATGTAAACTGCTGATATGCAGGGAACATTGATCTCTGCCCACTGAAGGATCAGAGACCCTCCCTGGTGATTGATGTATGCAACAGCTGTTCGGTTGTCCGAACTAATCTGAACTGGCAGACCCTGTAAGAAATGGGTCAGTCGAAGTAGAACAAGACGTATGGCCCGAAGCTCTAATACATAGATTGGAGAATGAGCCTCCTGAGGCCCCCACAATCCTTGGAACTGATGCTTCTTCCAGAAGCCCCCCCAGCCTACCAGGCTGGTATCCGTGGTAACCAGTTCCCAACGCGGAGTCAGAAATGACTTGCCCTTCTGGAGGTTGAGCGATATTAACCACCACTGAAGGGACTGCAAAACGTGGGGAGACAATAGACAAGTCTGATTTAATGATAGTGGGCACCTGTCCCACTTTGCCAAGAGGAAGAGCTGAAACTGGGCAAACGGGACTGCCTCGAATGCAGCTACCATCAATCCCACTAGTCTCATCCCTAGACAGATAGACTGACGAGGGTTGGACAAGAATAGACTAATCAAGTCCTGAATCAGAACCATTCCAGAATCAGGCCCAGGAAGGGAATTTCCCTGGACGGACAGAGAGAGGATTTGGGGTAACTTATTACCCATGCGAACCTCTCTAGCGTAGAGACCCCCATCCTGGTGTCCAACTCTAATTGTTCGAGGGAGGAGGCTGCGATAAGAAGATCGTCCAGAAAAGGCACAATGCGGATGCCCTGGATCCTGAATATAGCCATCACTCCTGCCAGCATCTTGGTAGAGACTCTTGGGGTCGAGGTAAGGCCGAATGGCAGGGCCACAAATTGATAATGCTGGTCTTCTATCGAGAACCTGAGAAATCTCTGGTGACCCGGAAAATAGGAATGTGCAAATAAGCATCCTTGATGTCTATGGATGTCATGAAGTCCCCCTGACGGAGAGCATCGTTTATCTCCATGAGGAATTTTCTATAAATTGATTGAGTCTCCTTAGGTCTAGGATAGGCCGAACAGAGGCGTCCTTTTTGGGTACCGTGAATAGGTTGGAGTAAAACCCCTAATTCTGACTTGGACGGCCACGTCCCTTTCCGCTATTCCATGCATTCCCTCTAGGGGCTGAAAAGGCCGATCCTCTACCGGATCTAGACCCCCGAAACAAGGGTTAAAAGAGGCCACTCCACGACGTTGCTTCTTACGCTGAGGTAATTTACCTCCTTTAGTGACGGAATCTAATTTTTTCTCCAAAGAGGCGCAATCCCACAAAAGGGAGCGCTGTAGGCGATTTCTTGGCTACAATATCAGCTGCCCACTGCTGCAACCATACTGACCGCCGGATGGCGACTAACAAGGCAGAGGTTCTGCTGCACATGAGCAGAGTATCATCTAAGGCAGAAAGTACAAAAGATGCAAACATCTCACATCGCTTAAGAGCGGCGTACTCATCAGAGGCCGGATCAAGCCCTGAGTAATTCATTAGGTCTCTCACAGCAGACCTAATAGCCACAGTCATGAGTGCTGAAGCACCAACAGGCAGCAAGGCCGAGCCCACACTGGAAAAAGCGTGGCATGCCATTTGATCAATACGCTTATCCTCTCCATCTTTAAGTGTAGTGGAGTCAGGAGAATGCAACACAGAAGAATTGGATAAATTAAGCACAGGGGCATCCACCACAGGTGGTGATGACCAACGCTTAACAGCATCAGCTGGGAAGGGATATTTCTTGTCCCAAGGGAATGCCAGGAAGCCGCGCAGGCTTCTCCCATTCTTTAAGAATAATTTCATCAAAATGCTTTTGATTTGGAAATTCCAAACGAGGTTTAGAGACTCCAAAGAATTCCCCTTTTTGAGGAGGGACTACTTCAGGAGGAGTGATAACCAAAACCTCAAATAACTGAGCAAGAGCCTTTGGGGTATCCACAACACTAGCTTCACCCCGCTCAATCACAGTACCAATAAATTGCTGTTCATCAGAAACATCTGATTCCTCATATAATTCTCCTTCTTATAACTGAGAAGGATCAGACCAATAAAGCATTTCACAATTATCCGACTCACTTACCGGAACGGGCCTGAGTCAAATGTTTCCTTTTAGCTGAGGCCTTCTTGGCCACAGAGCTAGACATTAATTTTTCAAGATGAGCCATAAATGGCACATAAATCAGAATGCGACTCACCACCCATGACAATATCACTGGGGGGTACGGACAAGACATGGCGGAGTAGGAGATAAGGCAGAAGCCACAGACGCCGAAGCCTGGGCCCCAGTTTGCTGCATAATAGTTAATTGAGCACAAGGGACGCAAAGAATTGCGTTATCCCCAACAAGGGATGCCCCACATCCAAAACATTGCAGTCTCTGTGCAGAGGGAACTGCATGCCCGTTGGCCTGAGATGCCTCCATATGGTGTTTAGTATTATACTATAATTGATTATAGTCGCCAAGTATATATGGGATTTACGCAATTGCTACCCTGGATGCCCCTTTAAATAGTCCCAAGTGGGAGGATATTAACACAAATGGACCCCCAAATAAGGCTTTAAGGGCTAAAGACCAGGAGAAACCCCCTTTTAAAATAAAGAGTTTCTACCTACAAAGAAAACAAAGTCACCAATGCACACAATACAATAAATGACAAAGCATGAAAAAAATGGCAGAAAACTCCCTTCAGCAAGCTGAGGGGTACTCACAGCACCAAAAGTATCCTACTTGTAACCTGTGCCAGAGTCTTCTGGGCAAATGGACAAATCTGTCCCACACTTGTTTCCTGATTGAAGATTTCAAGGGCCATCAGGCTGGCTGACTTGATGACAAAGCTCATGGTTAGGCTGAAGTATTCCAAATAAAGGAAGGTGTCAGATTAGAACCCTAGTAAGGATTGCAGCAGGAGCCAGGCAGACAAAGAGCACACCAGGTGCTCTGGGAATGAAATGATGCTGTGTGCCTAAGCCCCGCCCACCCCCAGAATCACATGACCAAGAATGGAGGGAAATTCAAATCTGAACACAGCCAGAAACAAAGAGCTTTAAAAGGTAAGCAAAAAGGAATGCTGCCTAGAGAGAAATAGGAAAATCTAAATAAAACATATCCTATTAAATAGTATAGTAAACATGCATAATATATATGTAATAAAGATTTATTTTATATATTTTTTTTTCTTTTATTTGTGTGCATGGTGACATGGTGAGTAAAACTCCTGTATACACCAGAAGGTGTATGTATCTACCTTTGCTTGAACCATACAGCCAGGGCTGGGAGGCATACAATATAACCAAACCGTTTTTTTTTTTTTTTTTTTTAATTCAGGCAGAGAAATAGAGAAAGGCCAGGAGCAAACCCGGCTACCTGCAGCTTGAAGGAGAGTCATCTTCTGAATGCTTCGCCGACTGCAGAGACGAAAAGACTGAGGAATAGTGGGAGGAACCCAGTACTTATGGACCAGGAGGGGCTCCTTTTTCCATGTCATCTCTGCAAGATCGCCCTCTACAGGCCGGGTTCCCAAGTGTCATGAATATTTGGAAGTGGGGTGTGTGACATACTAGGAATAAGGGGGGCACTCACATGTCCAGCAATATGGCTGCCACCGCTATCCGGCCATAGCAGAAGAGTGAGAAGGGGCGGGACAGCGCGGATCGTGCGCCTGGCCCCGCCCCCCCTCACAACCAGCAGCGCGGTTCCCAGCCGTGGGCTGGGCTCCGCAATTGGCTCCAACAGAAGGGGGGGGGGGGGGGGCGCGGCAACGTGCGTAGCCTGAGGGGAAGAAGCTCCCCTCAGGAGAGCAAAAAACGGCGACCAGCACACTACACACACTCTGTAATAAAAGGAAAGGTCACCCCCCCCATGGAGGGTTAACAGAGGGACCCAGGAGGGGGATAATCCCGCACCAAGTATGGTGTAAGGGATAATATATATATATATATATATATATATATATATATATATATATATACACACACACACAATTAGGGACAGGGCATCCCAAACCGGGAACACCAACCCGGATATATGGGGTCTCACGGAGGAGCATGGCTCCCTAAACACCTATTAAGGTGATTCCTACCCTCACCCCGACCTGCAGCCAAGGCTGGGAGGCTGATATTGGGCTTAATGTATAAAGGTCAGGGCAGAAATAGGGCTAAAAATGGCTGGGCGTTAAGCCCGGCTTACCTGCAAGGAAGAGAAGCAGACATCTTCTGACTTACTCTCCGTCCTGCAGAGAAGGAACTAGGAATGTGTGGGAGGTCCCAGGTATTTATGGACAGGGAGGGGCTTCTTTTTTGCTTTCATCTCTGCAGAAGTTCGCCCTCTACTGGACCATAACCCATATGTCATGAATAGTGGAAGCGGGGTGTGTGTGACATACTTGGAAGATATGCTCTTATTAATAGTGAAGAACCGCTTTAAGGCTGTGATTAGACTTGCCTAGCCATGAAGGTTTGTGTCCCGAAGGCTTTTCTTATCTTCTAAAATGGCGTCTGTTGCTTCCCTCTGAATATCTTTAGGGTTTGCTCCCCTTGTTCTATCATTAAGTTTACTTTAAACACTACCCTCTTGAGCCTTAGAGACCTTTAAATATCAAAGGATTACTATCTTGTCCCTGCATTCTTCCAGGCTGGAAATATGAAAGGGTGTCTGGGGGTGTGAGTATGGTGTGCTTTGAGATGTCATAAGGGGTGTGGCTTGGAACAAGAACAGTAGTTGGTACGGAGAGCAAATTACTAACTCCAAGGAGTAAACTAGTCAGACACAATAATGGCTGTACACCTGTTTGATGCTGCTTGCGAAGAGGGGGGAAGAGCAGTTACCAGGATGGTTAGACCTTCCCTCAATCTCTTAACTCTAATCCCCACTTACTCATTAAACAGCTGATCACACATTTCGCCCACTGATCTGAATACTCCCAGCAGCCGTGCTCCATGAAATTCTACACCTGGCGAGTATAAGGGACAACATTCACTCACCTTTACATAGCCAATGCCATGTGTTTAGGAAAAAATATTCAAAGACTGTAGTTGGCAAATATACAGTTTTTATAAACAATATTTATTATGTTTGCTAAATGTTAAAACAGATTTAGACAATTTAATTATAAAATATAGGAAAATATTGTAACCAATAAATGAAATTTAGTGCACCAATGCTTAATACTAATATAGCCAGTTTTTGTTTTATTGGTGACCAGCTGGAACTATTGACTTTATCCCATCTTAAAAAGAGGATAGAAGTTTTGTGTCACTGAAATGAAATAAAGTTGCTTAGATAAAATATGGTATGTGCCGACTGAAGCAGCCCAAACTAATCATCATCCTCATCCTCAATTATTAGACGTTTCTTTTTACTTGGATGTATCTCCTCTTCATGTTCTGAATCCGATGTCATTTTTGTCTCTGATGCAATATTCTCTTCTCCTGCATGGAATTAAATTACTAATAAATACACTAGGTAAAATGTAGCGATCATGCAATTATAACTATACAAACCTTGTACTGGCTCATCGTCATCACTGTCTAACATTCGGCTTCTTTTGGTGGCAACCTTTGGTCTGTAAAAAAAAAAAATACAATTCTGTGATCACTCACCTGTATAACCCTTTCGCTGCCAGCCTACCTGCAGCTTTTGTCGCCCTCTGTTGCCAGACCATGTTTCACTATTTTGCGCTACACATGTTCAACTGTGATTTTTGAAAGGATTTCCAGGGATTTCCCAGGAAAGTGATATATTGTTTTTTTCAAGAGAGTCTGGGCTTCAGCATGAAATCTCTTGTTTGTCATTTTTAGGTGTATTCTCAATACTTTTTGGTGAAATATGTGCAAAAAAAAAATATATATATAAGTTTGTCAATAAAATTTTATTGCGTACGAAACCCTAATTTCTCCCAGTCACAGCGGTACCACATATGTATTGCTAGACACCCTTTCCTGCCCAGGAGACTCCCCCAAACTGAAACAGCGCTTTAGGAGATTTTCAGATAAAATACAACTGCGCTATGCGCACCTTGCAGTTTTTCCAGAAAAACAACCATTTACATTTAAAATACCCCCCACATACTATATATTCTCTGAAGTACACACCTCAAGCTTTCTAGGCGTACCAAGCTTGTTTATGTGGGCTTAGTTTTCTGGAAGTAATCCCTTAATGTATTCTTTGGTTGCACAAAGTTTCCCTAAAAAAGAATAAAAAGGAAAAAAGGAAGAATCAAGCCACATTTTCCTAAAAAAAACTATATGCAAACAAGAAAAAACAAGTAAAATCTCAAAAAGCAACATGCTCCGAACAGAACGATACCCAACATGCATAGGTATGCAGACAAAATGTGCACCTTGCAATTTTTCAACCAAAACAACCCGTACACATGTTAAACTTTCTAAAAGAACCCAGCTTGTTGTAGTAGGCTCACCTTTCTGGAAGTAATCCCTCAAAGAATTCTTAGGTTGCACAGGGTTTCCCTAAAAAAAATGAATAAAAAAAACTGAGTAAATAACGTTTTCTTAAAATATAAATATGCAAACAAGAAAAAACAAGCTAAATCTGAAAGAGCAAGGTCCCCCGAGTAGAATACCCAACATGCATAGGTACTATTAACCCTTTTAATTGCCAACCTACGTGAAGTTTTGTCACCCTCTGTTGACAGGTCATTTTCCCCCATTCTGTGCCATGTTTAACCGTGATTTTTGCTGGAATTTTCAGGAAAATTATAGATATATATTTTGCAGCAGAGTTTAGGCTTGACCATGAAATGTCTTGTTTGTAATTTTTCTACTGTTTTAATATTTTTGTGTAAAAATAAATAAATATTTTTTAGACAATTGTCTCCTTTATTTTAAATAAAACATTTACTTTATTAGAGAAAAACAGATTGCATGTGAAAGCCCAATTTCTCCCGATTACAACGGTGCCACATATGTATTGGTAGCCCCCCCATTCTTGCCCAGGAGACCCCCCAAACTGAAAATAGCACTTTATAACATTTACAAATAAAATACTACTACTATCCATATGTTTATAGTGTAAGGGGTTAATTAAAAAAAAAAATGACATAAGGTACCCCCTCCCGGGGGGGACCCCATTTTTTGGGGAATTTTAAGGGTTAAAAAATTGAAATGGGGTCCCCCTTACCCAGCATTACCAGCCCGGGACCAGCTATGGGGGCTTGTAGGAACAGAGTGGAGGGGCCAGCTTTTGTGGCCCCCCACCCTGCAGCCTACAAGCCCACATAGCCTATGTGGGCCCGGGCTCTTCTGCCCCCCCCCCCCCTGGGCTTTGGGGAGGCAGGTAATTGGGGGTGCGGGGGTTAACGGCAAGTCACCCGCTGCGGCAAGCGGGTGACTTGCCATCCCCCAGCCTTGTGAACTAGTATAAGGGGTCTTACCAGTTTACAAGGGGTTAAGTGTAAAAAAAAGACACTGACACATAAGAAAAAATATTTTATTATTTTTAACTTTTTAATACTTACATCCCATCCATCCCTGTGTCCCACGCTGATCAATCTGGCTTCCTGCTCTCCTGCTGCAGCTGGAAGCCTTTTATAGCTGCTGGGTGACAGAACATAACAGTTAATTAAAAAAAAAAAATGACATAAGGTCCCCCCTCCCGGGGGGGGGGGGGGACACCCCATTTTTTGGGGGAATTTTAAGGGTTAAAAACCCTTAAAAATCCCCCCAAAAAAATGAAATGGGGTCCCCCTTACCCAGCATTACCAGCCCGGGACCAGCTATGGGGGCTTGGAGGCACAGAGTGGGGGGGATGCAGCCCTGCAGCCTACGAGCCCACATAGCCTGTGTGGGCCCGGGCTCTTCTGCCCCCCCCCCCCGGGCTTTGGGGAGGCAGGTAATGGGGGTGCCGGGGTTAATGGCAAGTCACTGACTTGCCCTCCCCCAGCCTTGTGAACTGGTATAAGGGGTCTCATGGACCCCTTATCAGTTCACAAGGGGTTAAATGTTAAATAAAAAAGACACAGACAAAAAAAAATACCATTTTGTGAATACTCACCTGTAAAATGGATATTATAAGTATGTCACACACCCCGCTTCAAACATTAATTACACTTGGGTTACTCCACCAGCAGGTGGCGACGTTGCAGAGAAGTCTTGAAAAACGAGCCCCTCCTGGTGTATACATACCTGGGACCTCCCACTTATTCCCCAGTATTCAAACAGCAGTAAAGACAAGGTACCAGGAAAAAACCATTGGCAACCCTCAAACTGTAAACGAAGCTTCACCCTATAAAGAATCCAGGATACCAAAAAGGGCGGGTGAAGCGGGGTGTGTGACATACTTATAATATCCATTTTACAGGTGAGTATTCACAAAATGGTTTTATTCTAAGTATGTCACACACCCCACTTCAAACATTAATTATTACACTTGGGACATCCAAAAGCAGTGTCCACAAAGGGCGGGTATCCAACAAGGCCATAATGCAAAACTCAAAACACTGCAGCTTACAGAACCTTGCGGCCAAAAACAGCATCCGCTGAAGCCCGCACATCAACCTTGTAAAAACTTGGAAAAAGTGTGAACAGAAGACCAAGTAGCAGCCTTACAAACTTGTTCAACAGAAGCCTGATGCTGAAAAGCCCGTCCCAACAGCACGAGTAGAAAGAGCAGTGAAATGAAAAGGGGAAACCTTCCCCTTGGTAGAATAGGCCCCAACAACAGCCTGACGAATCCATTTGCTAATGGAAGACTCATCGGGAGCCAAACCCTTCCTAGGCCCAATCAGGGCACCACGAAAAAGACATCAGTCTTACGAAAAGGAGATGTAGTAAACAAACAGTACTACACACAGCATACCACATCCAAACAGTGCAAACCCTCTCCTTGTCATTCCTAGGCTTAGGACACAAGGAAGGAAGAACAATGTCCTGGTGAAGATGAAAAGCAGAGACCACCTAAGGAAAAAAGTCCGGTTTGAAGCGGAAAACCACTTTGTCCTGATGTCTTTCAAAGTGAGGAGCCTGAACCGACAAGGCTGCCAACTCCGAAACGCGCCGAACCGAAGTGATAGCCACCAAAAAGGCAACCTTCTGAGTCACAGTAGAAAGAGCAATAACCTGCAAAGGCTCAAAGGAGGAGCCTAAAGAACAGAGATAACCAAATTCAAATCCCAAACAGGGAGCAAAGGCTTCCTAGGAGGCCGCAATGCGAGACCCCCTGGAAGAAAGTCTTGACCAAAGGAGGAAACGCAAAGGACTTTTGAAAAAAAGACAGACAAGGCAGCAACCTGCCCCATTAAGATACTCAGCAGCAGAGTCCAGCCCCGATTGAAGAAATTCCAAAATCCTGAAAACAGAAGACCCGACAGGGCAAAGATCTGGCCTCACTCCAATCAATATAAGATCTCCAAGTCCTATAATAGATGGTAGAAGAGGACCTCTTCCTGGCACTAATAAAAGTCTGAATAACAGATCCGAAAGACCTTCCTCCCCTAAGATGGAGGTTTCAGCAGCCAGGCCGTCACAGCCAGCGTTGGTAAATTGGGGCAACGCAGTTGACCCTGTGTGATAAGATCCAGCCGAAGAAGCAGATCGCACTGATCCACCACCAGACAAACGATGTCTGCGAACCACACCCTCCTTGGCCACCCTGGAGCCATGAGAATGGCGGGAACCCCGTCCAGGGCCAGCTTTCGCAACACCTTGCCTAGCATGGGGATCGGAGGAAACAGATAAAGGAACCCCAGGTCTCCCCAGCTCAGAGACATGGCATCCACCGCCAGAGCCAGAGGATCCTGAGAGAGCGACACGAATGTCGGAAGCTTGTAATTGTGAAGAGAGGCAAACAGATCCACCTCCAGCGTCCCCCACCGGAGACAAAGCGACCGAAAAACCTGAGGGTGGAGAGATCATTCCCCCCGGCGGAAAGAGCACCTGCTCAGGAAGGCCGCATCCGTGTATTCCAAAACCTGGAATGTACACTGCCGAGATGCAAGGGACATGAGTCTCCGCCCAGGCTAGAATTAGAGACACCTCTCTGAGGCATGCAGACTGCGAGTCCCTCCCAGGCGATTGCTGTAAGCAACCGCCGACCGATCACCCGACCGAACCTGAACCGGCAAGCCCTGTAAATGCTGTGTCAAGAGAGACAGAACCAACCTGATGGCTCTCAACTCCAGAATGTTGATGGACAAGTGGGCCTCCAGAGGACCCCACCTCCCCCGGAACCGAAGGTCCTTCCAGAAAACTCCCCATCCCGACAAACTGGCGTCCGTGGTGACAGTTTCCCAAAGAGGCATCAAAAAGGACCTGCCCCTCAAGAGAATGTCCGAGACCATCCACCACTGGAGAGACTGCCGAACCCGAGAGGACATCCGGAAAGACCGATCCAATGACCGCGGTCGCCGGTCCCAAGACGCCAACAGATGAAACTGAAGCGTCCTCGTGTGAAACTGAACAAACGGAACTGCCTCAAAGGAAGCTACCATCAACCCCACCAGTCTCATCCCTAGCCGGATGGACGGGCAAGGATTGGAAAGAAGAAGCTGTGCCAATTCCCGAACCAAGAGAACTTGGCCGGAGGCCGAACAACTCAGTGTTGGCAAGAATCCAAGGACATCCCCAGAAAGGGCACCACCCTGGCCGGAACGAGAGAGGACTTGGGGTAGTTGATCACCCAGCCGAACCTCTCCAGAGTGGATACTATCGTCCTGGTTTCCACCTCCGCTTGACTGAAAGAAGAAGCCATGATGAGAAGATCGTCCAGATAGGTCACAATGCGAATCCCCTGAGCTCTTAAAAGGGCCATCACGCCCGCCAACACCTTGGTGAACACTCTCGGACCCGAGGTAGGGCCAAATGGAAGAGCCACAAATTGAAAATGCCGATCTTCCACCACGAGGCAAAGAAACCTTTGGTGAGCCGGAATATATGAATATGAAGATAGGCATCCTTGATATCTATGAACGTCATGAAATCCCCCTGCCGCAGAGAATTGATGGCAGGACGCAGAGGTTCCATGCGAAACCTCCGGGGAAGAATAAACACATTGAGGAACTTCAGATCCAGGATGGGACAAACCAACCCGTCCAACTGGGCACTGTGAAGAGATTGGAATAATACCCGCGGCCCACCTCCGAAGGAGGGACCGGGCAGATGACTACCATATCCAGAAGATTCCTCACCGCCGCCAGGAGCCCCTGCGCGGCCAAAGGATCTGAGGGCACACGAGACCTGAGAAAAAACCTTAGAGGAGGTCGGTACTCGAACTCCAGCTTGTAACCGGCCGACACCACCTCCCGGATCCACCTGTCCGAGACCGCCTGGTCCCACACCTGGGAGAAGAGTCGCAACCGTCCCCCCACCCGCAAGGGTGAGGGCACCCCCTCATTGTTGAGCGGGATTGGCAGCTGGTTTGGGTTAGGCACCCCAGGAGTGAACGGGACGGCCAAGGCCTCAACCCCTGTTCAGGCTTGCACCCCTGGGGCCGTAAAGCCCGCGCCTCTGCCAGCTCTGGCTCCCCGAAAGGAGGGATTCAAAGAGGCCGCCCCCCGAAAGGAACGACGAAAGGTCTTGCACTGAGGTAACTTACCTCCCTTGGCAACCGAATCCAATTTCTCACCAAACAGGCGCACCATGCGGTCTTTACCCTCCCCCCTCCGCCGCCTGGGCGCACGTGCAGTGGCCCAGCTGAGAGTGATTTCCAGCTGATCGGCGTAGGGGGGGGGGGCGGGGGAGGATGGCGGCCCTTCGTACAGGGCCCACCGCTACACAGGGCAATAATGCGGGAGGGGCATCCCATAGAGGCTCACCATCAGCCTACACCACCTACCCAGGTGGGGGACTGCGGAGGAGCAGCGCTCCATAAGCACGCGTGGTGCTGCCTACCTTCACCCGACCAGCGCAGCCCAGGCTGGGAGGCACATCACAACGAGGGCGGGTGGGAATAGTCCAACAGGGCCACAGGCTTTAATAGCCCCGCTCACCTGCGAGAGAGTGATATTTCATGTCTTCGCAGTCAGCACTGCAGAGAAATCTGGGGATTTGTGGGAGGTCCCCGGGTATTTGAGGGGCCGGGAGGAGCCTGTTTTGCATGTCTCTGCAGTGCAGCGCCATCTGGTGGAGGATAACCCAAGTGTAAGTACTATATCTGGAGCAGGACGTACTGTATACTAAGAATATCTGGGGTTCTGTGGGAGGTGCCTCGGTATATATGGGCCGGAAGGGGCCACTTTTTCTGCTCTGCAGTCACGTGACATCTGAAGATGAATAACCCATGTGTAAGGATATCTTTCGGAACGGGATGGGATGTATACTAAGAATAAAGCAGTAGTGCCCATGTCTGGCAGCAGCCCAGCCACTGGTATGACCATTGGGACTACGACTGAGTAGCCTCTATATGGTCTACATGTGCAGTACAGTGCAGGGGTTAATGCAGATTCAACGGGATGAGAATTATGCCAATATTGCCTATTTTTCCAGCATCCAGCACCATACTGCTTCCTAATAAGTGAGGAGGACGGAATCTGAAAATTATGGGCAGAAAAGCCATGCTGGCTTACTGCACTCTATCTGCCATTTAATAACCTTGCGGCTGAGGGATCCACTTTGGGAAGTAGGCAGAGAATATCTATTAAATTTTGTTTAATAAACCATACCTTCAAGTCCTTCACTATATTTTAAATTGTTTCTTGGTCAAAGCGTTATATGATGTTTATGATCCATTAAAGTATCTTCCGATAATCTCTCAGTGCTAAAAGTGGCTCTCATAGTATAAAAGGTTGGATATTTAGAGAGAAAATTACTAAGCGTGTTAAATTTTGTCTGTGGTACAAAAAATACAATTCTGTGATTACTCACCTGTAGAATTGGTATTATATGTATACAGCACGTCCTGTTCCAGAATATTCCTTACTCCTGGGTAATACATCCACAAAATGGCGCTGGGCCGCAGAAAACAGCTTGTGGCTCCTCCCGGCCCCATATAAGCCAGGGACCTCCCACAAATTCCCCAGTATTGACAAGCAGTTAACAAGAAGCCGGGAGAACTATAATAACCATAATTCAAAAATGAACATATAAACAATCACCATACAGTGGTAACTAAGAACAATGAAAAACAAGGGTGGGATGGAACAGGACGTGCTGTATACATATAATACCAATTCTACAGGTGAGTAATCACAGAATTGTATTATTCTAAGTATATAGCACGTCCTGTTCCAGAATATTCCTTACTCCTGGGACATCCAATAGCAGTGTCCCTAAGGTAGGGTGGGATCCCCAAAAGGAAGAGCGGGCAGTTCAGACCACTGCCGCCTGCAGAACTTGGCGGCCAAAAGCAGCATCAGCTGAGGCCCTAACATCAACCTTGTAAAACTTAGAAAAAGTGTGAACAGAAGACCAAGTAGCGGCCTTGCAAACTTGTTCAACAGAAGCTTGGTGCTGAAAAGCCCAAGAGGCACCAATAGCACGAGTAGAATGAGCAGTAAGGCGGAGGGGAGATTCCTTCCCCTTAGCAGAATAGGCTTGACGGATTTACTTGCTGATAGTGGACTTAGCTGGAGCCAGACCCTTCTTAGGTCCAGACGGGAGCACGAAAAGAGCATCAGTATTCCTGAAGGATTCAGTAGCCACCAAATAGAACTTCAGGATCCTAACCACATCCAAAGAGTGTAAAACCCGCTCCTTAGGGTTACTAGGATTAGGGCAAAGAGAAGGCAAAACAATATCCTGATTGAGATGAAAGGCAGACACAACCTTAGGCAGAAAGTCTGGCTTAAACCGAAACACCACTTTGTCCTGGTGTCTCTTAAAGTAAGGGGGTGTGATAGAAAGCGCCACCAATTTAGAAACACGCCTAACAGAAGTGATAGCCACCAAAAAGACTACCTTAAGCGTTAAAATGGACAGAGGAGCCTCATGCAAAGGCTCAAAAGGAGACCCCTGCAATGCAGATAAGACCAAATTCAAATCCCAGACTGGTAACATAGGCTTACGTGGGGGACGCACATGGGTAACCCCCTAGAAGAAGGTCTTAACCAGACGATGGTGAGCAAAAGATCTCTGGAAAAAAATAGCCAAAGCAGAAACATGACCTACTAAGGGTACTAAGTTGAAGACCCAAATCCAAACCATGTTGCAGAAATTCCAGAATCCTAGGAACAGAAAACACCCGACAGGGAAGCGACTTAGACTCACACCAGGCAATGTAAGCGTGCCATACCCTATAGTAGATGGAGGAAGAGGACTTCTTCCTAGCCCGAATCATGGTATTAACAACCGAGGCAGGCAGCCCCTTTTCCATCAAGATGGAGGTTTCAGCAGCCAGGCCGTTAAAGCCAGCGTTTGGAAATTGGGATGGCGTAGCTGCCCCTGAGTGAGCAGATCTGGCACCTTGGGCAGGTCGTACTGATCTACAGCCAACTGTACGATGTCTGCGAAGCACACTCTTCTTGGCCAGCAGGGGGCCACCAGAATAGTTGGTACCCCTTCCTGGGCTTTCTTGCGCAGCACCCTGCCCAGCAGATGAAACGGAGGGAACACATCGAGGAGATGAAAGCTCTTCCAAGACATTGCCAGTGCATCCATGGCCAAAGCCAGAGGGTCCTGGGACAGAGAGACAAAGACTGGAAGCTTGTGACGGGACGCAAACAGATCCACATTCGGCCAACCTCAATGGTGGCACAGGGAGCGAAACACCCAGCTGCTGAGGGACCACTCCCCCAGCCGAGACACCCCCCGCTGAGGGAATCTGCCTCCAGATTTTCCACCCCCGGGATGTACACAGCTGAGAGGCAGGGGACATTCTCCTCCGCCCAGGACAGAATCAGGGACACTTCCTTGAGGGGCCTCTTGCTCCGGGTACCTCCCTGATGATTGATGTAGGCAACCACCGTCTGGTTATCCGAGTGGACCTGAACAGCCCGACCCTGAAGGTGTGGAGTCAACCGAGCGAGAACCAACCTTATCGCCCTACTGACCCTGGAATTGCAGGGACATCCAGAAGCCCCCCCAACCGCTCAGACTGGCATCCGTGGTGACTGTCTCCCAGCAAGGGGTCAGAAAGGATCTGCTCACCAACAAGTTCCTTGAGTCCAGCCACCACGAGAGAGACCGCCTGGCCATAGGGGACAGAACAAACACCTGATCCAGGGACACAGGGTCTCGATCCCATACTAACAAGAGGTGAAGTTGAAGAGATCTCATATGAAACTGAGCATATGGAACCGCCTTGAAGCAAGACACCATTAGGCCCACCAGCTGCATCCCCTGCCGTATGGAGGGATGAGGGCAAGACAGAAGAAGCTGGGCCTGAGCTTGAAGACACGCCACCTTCTGCTGAGGGAGAAGGATGTTGACCTGAGATGTATCCAGAATCATGCCCAGAAAGGACCTCACCAATGACGGGGACAGGGAAGACTTGGGGTGATTGATCACCCAGCCGAAAGACTCCAGTGTGGACACCACCCTCTGGGTATCCAGCTCTGCCTGCTGGAGGGACTGAGAAGTGATGAGAATGTCGTCCAAGTAAGGAAGGATGCAAATGCCCTGAGATCTCAGCAGAGCCATTACTCCCGCCAGTACCTTGGTGAAAACCCTGGGAGCCGAGGAGAGACCGAAAGGCAAGGCTACAAACTGATAGTGCTGATCTCCCAGAGCGAACCTGAGAAATTTTTGATGACCTGGAAAGATTGGTACATGAAGGCAAGCATCCTTGATGTCTACAGATGTCATGAAGTCGCCCGGACGCAGTGAATTGACAGCTGAACGCAGAGTCTCCATGCAAAAATGCTTGAATCTGACAAACTTGTTGAGGCGTTTTAGATCCAGGATGGGTCTCAAAAGACCCGTCCTTTTTGGGGACAGTAAAAAGATTGGAATAGAAGCCTTTGCCCTTTCCCTTAAGGGAACCAGGCAAATGACTCCCAACTCCAGAAGATTTTGGACGGCAAGACACAGACTCTGAGCTGACAAGAGGTTTTGAGCCATCCGGGATTTGACAAATCTTGGGGGCGGCCAGGCTGCAAACTCTTATCTTGTATCCGGAGGAAACTACCTCCTGAATCCACCGGTCTGAGACATGAAGCCTTCAGACGTGAACAAAGAGCCGAAGCCGTCCCCCCACCTGGAAGGGTGAGGGCGCCCCTTCAAGCCTGAGGGGGCTTGGGGGAGGACTTAGGCTTGGGACCCCAGGAGGGGCCAGGGCGGCCACGTCCTCTGCCCCTACCCCAATAATCTCCGCGGGCCCCAGCAAAGGAGGCTCCTCGCCCAATTCTGGAACCACTGAAGGAAGGGAGAAAGGCACCTGTACCCCGAAAGGACCGGGACTGCCTCCTACGTTGAGGTAACCTGCCGCCTTTAGCAAACAAGTCCAGGCGTTCACGAAAGAGGCGCAGCCCCTTAAAGGGAAAGCCAGTGAGAGCCTTCTTAGCAGCGTTATCAGCTACCCACTGACGCAGCCAGACAGAGCGGCGTATAGCCACCAACAGAGCAGATGTCCTCCCACACATTCTAATAGCATCATCCATGGCAGACAGAACATATGCAACAAATTCATAGCAAAGCAGGAGAGAACTGTACACTTCTCCCGCGTCATCAGAGGCCCCATCTAAGAGAGTCTTGAGCAGCCCTTTAATAGCAATGGCTGTAATGGCAGAGGCACAAACAGGGCGCAGCGCGGTCCCCACACAGGCAAAAGCATGGCAAGCCAGCTGGTCCATGCGCCGATCCTCACCATCCCTCAAGGTAGTAGTGTCAGGGGAATGCATGACGGATGTATTGGACAGCCCCAGAACAGGCGCATCCACTTCGGGAGGACATGACCAACGCTTAACCACCTCAGCAGCAAAGGGATACCTCTTATCCCAACTCTGCCCTTTGGCACCCCAGGAAGCTTGCTAGGCCGTTCCCATTCTTTGAGCACCAGATTATTAAAGTGAGTTTGTTCAGGAAACTCCAAGCGTGGTCTAGCCGTATGAAAAAGCTCACCCTGCTGCTGCAGGGGCCACGGCAGGAGGGGAAATACAGAGCACTTCAAAAATATGAGCCAAAAGCCTGTCAGTGTCATCTGAGGACCATGGGTCAGCCCCAGACCCCGGTATCACCATAAATCTTAGGCTGTTCCTCAGATGATTCTGAATCAGAAAATAATTCCCCCTCCTCCAGGGGAGAATAACCGGTAATGTCAAAACATTTCTCAGCCTCCATAGGAAAGAGAGAAACAGCGGGTGATAAATGCCACTTCTTAGCAGAAGCCTTACGCGGGGCAGACCCAGCAATATGCTTTTCAATGCTGGCCACCCGTGCAGCCAAATCAGGTTGAGACTCCCCACTGGTATGCACCTCACTAGTCGGTGAGTCAGATGTAAGCGTGGGGAGGTAGGCGAAGCCAGAGGGGGCGCAGGCCCAGCCACAGGTAACCCAGACTGCAGCGCAAGCACCTGCTGGGCGCATGGTACACACACCCTGACATCATCACTTATAGGGCATACACCACACGCAATACAGAGCCGGGCTTGTCCCGAAGGAACCCCAAGCACATTATCCCGAGAAGCCTCCATATGGTGATTATCGTGGCACAGCAGGCCAATATAGGCTTAACGCTAAATATAGCTACCCGGGATTCCCAAAGAGCCCGCTAGGGAAGTGGGAGATAATACCATTTTGTGAGTACTCACCTGAAAAATGGATATTGTTGGTGTGCCACACACCCCGCTTCACTTCTTAAATATTCATCCATTATTGGGTTAATCCACCGCAGGTGACGTAGTGCAGAGAGGAAGTCTTGTAACGAGCCCCCTTCCGGCCTATATATACCTGGTACCTCCCTTCAATCACCAGTATATTTAAAAAGCAGAAAGACAAGGTACCAGTATTCCACCGGTAACCTCCAAAATCAATTTTGATATATAAATAAAAAAGGGCTTCACCATATAAATGCTTCGGTAATACCGAAAAGGGTGGGGGTGAAGCGGGGTGTGTGGCACACCAACAATATCCATTTTTCAGGTGAGTACTCACAAAATGGTATTATTCTTGGTGTGCCACACACCCCGCTTCACTTCTTAAATATTCATCCATTATTGGGACATCCAAAAGCAGTGTCCACAAGGGAAGGGCATCTCAAGGCCAGGTGAAGCATAACTTAAATGACTGCAGTCTGCAGAACTTTGCGGCCAAAAACAGCATCCGCTGAGGCCCACACATCAACTTTGTAAAACTTAGAAAAAGTGTGAACAGAAGACCAAGTGGCGGCCTTACAAACTTGTTCAACAGAAGCTTGGTGCTGAAAAGCCCAAGACGCCCCAACAGCGCGAGTGGAATGAGCAGTGATACGAAAAGGGGGAACTCTTCCCTTAGCAGAATAGGCCGCAGTAACGGCCTGACGTATCCACTTGCTAATGGCAGATTTGGCTGGTGCCAAACCCTTCTTAGGCCCATGGGGCACAACAAAAAAGGAATCCGTCCTACGAAAAGGAGATGTGATAATCAAGTAGTACTTAACACAGCGTACTACATCCAAACAATGCAAAACCCTCTCTTTGTCATTCTTGGGATTAGGACACAAGGAGGGAAGAACAATATCTTGATTCAAATGAAAATCAGAAACAACCTTAGGAAGAAAGTCTGGCTTGAACCGAAAGACCACTTTATCCTGATGCCTCTCAAAGTAAGGCGCCTGGATAGACAAGGCCGCCAACTCTGAGACACGCCGGACAGAAGTGATAGCTACCAAGAAGACAATCTTCTGAGTCAGGGTAGACAAAGCAATCTCTTGCAAAGGCTCAAAAGGAGGAGCCTGAAGAGCAGAAAGAACCAAATTCAAATCCCAAACAGGGAGTAATGGTTTCCTGGGAGGCCGCACATGCGTAACCCCCTGGAAAAAAGTTTAACTAAAGGCTTAAGCGCAACACGCTTCTGAAAAAAGATAGATAAAGGCAGAGACCTGCCCTTTCAACGTACTAAGCTGAAGACCAGAGTCCAGCCCTGATTGTAAAAACTCCAGAATCCTGGAGACCGAAAAGACCCTACAAGGAAAAGATCTAATCTCACACCAAGCGATATAGGCTTTCCAAGTCCTATAGTAGGTGATGGAAGAAGACTTCTTCCGGGCACTGATCAAAGTCTTAATGACTGAATCAGAAAGACCCTCCTCCTTCAGGATGGAGGTTTCAGCAGCCAGGCCATCAAACCCAGCGCTGGTAAATTGGGGTAACACAAACGACCCTGAGTGCGCAGACCGGGCCGAAGAGGCAGAACGAACTGGTCCACTGCCAGCCGAACAATGTCTGCGAACCTCACTCGCCTTGGCCACCTTGGGGCCACGAGAACGGCGTACACCTTTTCCAGAGCCAAATTCTGAAGAACCCTGCTCAGCATGGGCATCGGAGGAAACAGGTATAGAAATCCCAGAACTCCCCAGTTCAGGGACATGGCGTCCACTGCCAGAGGATCCTGGGAGAGTGACACGACGTTCGGGAGCCTGTGATAGTGATGAGGGGCCAACAGGTCCACCTCCGGGGTCTCCCATTGGAGACACAATAAGCGAACCACCCGAGGATGGAGAGCCTATTCTTCCAAACGGGGAGAGCCCTTGCTCAACCGGCCCGCTACCTGTTTCATCACCTCTGGAATGTAAACCGCCGAGAGACAGGGAACATGGAACACTGCCCATGTCCGGATCAGGGACACTTCTCTGAGAGTACTCAGACTGCGCGTCCTTCCCTGAAGACCGACGTAAGCAACTGCTGATCGATTGTCTGAACACATCTGGACCAGAAGACCCAGAACGTACTGAGTCAGGAGAGCAAGCACCTGACGAATGGTTCTCAGATTCAGAATATTGATGGGTAAGTGGGGCCTCCACTGCCCCTGAAACCGCAGCTCCTTCCAGAATCTGCCCCATCCCGACAGACTGGCGTCCGTGGTGACAATTTTCCAAAGGGGGGTCAGGAAAGGCCTGCCCTACACAAGATTGGTCGAGACCAAGCACCACAGGAGGGACTGCCGTAAACGGGAGGACAACTGGAAGGACTGATCCAACGACTGAGGTTGCTGGTCCTAACACGCTAACAGAAATAGCTGAAGCGTTCTCGTGTGAATTTGGGCAAAAGAAAGACACACTCCGTCTTGATGAGAGTTCAGGCCGGGATGAACCGACCCATGAATGGACCGTGAAGGAGGGTGAGACTCGAATTCCAGGTCGTAACCGGGCGTCAGCAGAACCGTTTCCGGAAATTACGGAAGCCTCCATATGGCGATTTATGGTATTCGCAATACTGGGACTTTTAAGGCATAAGCCAACCCGGGATGCCCCTTTATTAGTAATGTCCCGGAAGGGAGGATTTTTTTTTTTTTTTTTAATATATATATATATATATATATATATATATATATATATATATATTTTTTTTTTTTATTTTTTTAAGTTAAGGTCCCCTTTAATAAACTATATATATATATATATTTATATATAGTTTATGTATATATACATTACAAAGCTATCCCAATAATTAGCCAGGCACATAGAGCAGGAGGGCCACCATAAGCAGGGATCCCAGGATCTGCAAGGAAAAGAAAAACCATCAGATCTTCACATGTGTATAAACAAATATATAAGCATGGCACCAAAGTGCCCTTAAATCACGCCCCCTTAATACAAAGTGACTCCCCACTATATTACTGCAAGGAAAGCATTCCCCATTTAACGGCCCCAACGGGAGGGGCCGCTTACCTGGTCAGCGAAGGCAGCAGCCGGAACAAGACTGCAGCCAGCAGCCAGCACGGAAGACAAAGTGCGGCCGTGCGCCCACGCGACTTCCTGCATTTGAAGGAAGCAAGAACGCTGGGCCCGCCGCAGACGCCGCATGACGTCGGCGCCGCGTCAGCGGGACCCGCCCCCCCCTACGCCGATCAGCTGGAAATCACTCTCAGCTGGGCCACTGCACGTGCGCCCAGGCGTTGGAGGGGGGAGGGTAAAGACCGCATGGTGCTGTTCAAATGAAAACATAAAATGCCAGGCGGGGAGAGGGGAGAGGGTAGGGGGCCACAAAGCAACAGTCTGCAAGAGAAGTGGCCAGCCCCTACCCAGCGCAGCCTGCCCTTAAAGCAGACCCAAAAATATACACATGCTGAATACAGTGAATGCATAACCATGAACACACACACATGTTAAAATGCAGTGATACAAGTGAAACACACATACTAAAAGCACACCCTCACACCCCCCCCCCCCCATAGTGAAGGGAGAAGGGACCGTAACGGGAGAGTAAGGGGCTACGGGGACCCTCGGGACAGGGGCATCCCATTTCCGGATCACCATGCCGGATAGCCGCATTGCCCCAAGCATGAGGTCGAGCGGTAGGAGATAAGCTCCTAGGCACTTAAAGTGCCATCTACCATTTGCCCGGTGAGCAGCCTAGGCTGGGAGGCTTCCATTCCACCATAAAGGTATACAAACTCAAACCGGGCAGAAATAGACCAAAAGGGGGGTGGCGGGGTAAGAATAAGAGACTTCCATCTTCTGACTTGTCAGCAAGCAGAGAGAAAAAATACTGGTGATTGAAGGGAGGTACCAGGTATATATAGGCCGGAAGGGGGCTAGTTACAAGACTTCCTCTCTGCACTACGTCACCTGCGGTGGATTAACCCAATAATGGATGAATATTTAAGAAGTGAAGTGGGGTGTGTGGCACACCAAGAATATATAGATTACAATAGCCCTCCAATATAGAGTTAACGCTAAACCAGGGGGAGAGGATCGGGAGAAACCACAAAAAGTTTGACCCGCCAGAAAGATATAAGCAGACATCCCCATAAGAAGACAATAAAAATATATATCGATTACAAAAAGGCCACCCCACAGGTGGCACTTACGGACCACGGTAGGTAGAGATCAGCCACGCAGCACAGGAGTCCAAAATGGCGCCCGCATATACCTCGAGGGGCGGGCCGCGGAGAAGTGATGCGGAAAACGTCATCCGCAAGGCCCGCCCCCCAAAGAGTGCGAAACGCGCCCACGTGACTAAGCCTGCCAATGATGGCGCGGCAGCGCCTGAGGTGATGTCGCCACCATCCCCGGAGCGTAGTACAAGCGTGCGGCGGCGGCGACATTAAGTAAAAACGTGCAACCAAATCGACGAGGGATTAACACACAAGCACACCTACAGAGACCCCCCCCCCCGGAGATCTACCCAGGGAGAGCGAGGGGGGGGGGGGGGGGGAGCAGCAGCCAACCCAAGAGGAGGAGCCCATCTAAAGGTGACAGGGGGTAAAGGGAACCCAGAGAGCGGGAGGGGCATCCCATAAGGCTCACCACGGGCCTATACCGCCTACCCTGTCAAGGCAGGGACTGCGGTTGGAGCAGCGCTCCTTAGCACCTGACCCCGGTGCTGCCTACCTTCACCCGAACCAGTTCAGCCTAAGCTGAGAGGCAGTGGGTTCGGAACAGGTGGGAATAGTCCTACAGGGCCGGGGGGCTAATAAGCCCCGCTCACCTGCGCAGCATAAAGAGCCATCTTCTATTCTTCGCAGCCCAGACTGCGGATAAGAACTGGGGAATTTGTGGGAGGTCCCTGGCTTATATGGGGCCTGGGAGGAGCCACAAGCGGTTTTCTGCAGGCCAGTGCCATCTTGTGGATGTATTACCCAGGAGTAAGGAATATTCTGGAACAGGACGTGCTGTATACTTATAATATTGCCAAAGGACAGTCCAGTTACTCTGAAGTATGGCCCTTCTTTCTTTTCAATTTATCCACGAGCATCGTGTTCCCCAGTGCTCCCGCATAAACAAGCCAGACAAGTGTAACCACAGTGGCTTGTTGGGCTTGCTCACAGTGGGAACGCTTAGAAACGGGGGCAGCCATTAGAGGTTGCGGAAAAACGGAATTCAAAAAGGAATGGAAGCTGCAGGAAATTCAGGAGAAACACATGTAACAGGCTTCTTATAGTCATTGCCTGGACTGTTGCTTTAAATAAAACAGCCACATTGCCAAACCTACAGTGTTTAAAAGGACTCTGGGAGTACCCGGGTGTATTTGAATGATTTTAGTGTTGTTGGGGGGACCCCTGTCTAGACAAGTAATAGCAGCAAGTGCTCTGGAAAGTATTAGGTGCAGACAGACTGCTTCTGGTTTTCCTTTCCTGTTGGATAACTGGTCATATGGGTCTGTTGTATCAGATTTCTAGCTTAGGTGCACCAATACAGTACGCACGCTTGCATATTATCTGTGCGTGTTTCCAAGTTGCCTCATTCTAGACTGATATTATTGGTTTGTATTATATGTGGTGGACATCCGCCAGGTGATGTGTCTACTAGGAGTAGTTGTCTTGATAGGGGGGCAAAAACAAACGATTAAACCATATCTTTTATACTAGAAAAAAATACAATTCTGTAAATACTCACCTGTAGAATTGGTATTATACGTATACAGCATGTCCTGCTCCAAAGATAATTCCTTACGGTTGGGTTATACATCCACAAGATGGTCCTGGACTGCAGAGACAGCAAAAAAGTGGCTCCTCCCGGCACCTTATACACCAGGGTCCGCCCACAAATTCCCCAGTATTGAAAAGCAGTTAGCAAGAAGCCGGGAGAAATAAACCCCTAATCAACAATTTGTAACCATGAAAAATGATATCACCATAAAGAGGTACAAAGAACAAAAATAACAAGGGTGGGGTGGAGCAGGACGTGCTGTATACGCATAATACCAATTCTACAGGTGAGTAATCACAGAATTGTATTATTCGAAGTATACAGCACGTCCTGCTCCAAAGATAATTCCTTACGTTTGGGACATCCAATAGCAGTGCCTGTAAGGAAGGGTAGGTACTCCAAAAAGCAACAACGTGCAGTTTAAACCTCTGCCGCCTGCAGAACTTCACGGCCAAAAGCAGCATCAGCTGAAACCCGAACATCAACCTTGTAAAAAACTTAGAAAAGGTATGAACAGAAGACCAAGTAGCAGCCTTGCAAACTTGTTCAACAGAAGCCTGGTGCTGAAAAGCCCAATAGCACGAGTGGAATGAGCAGTAAGGCAGAAGGGAGAATTCTTCCCCTTAGCAGAATAGGCCTGAATCACAGCCTGACGGATCCACTTGCTGATAGTAGATTTAGCTGGAGCCAGACCCTTCTTAGGACCAGAAGGGACCACAAAAAGAGCATCAGTCATCCTGAAGGGCGCAGTAGCCACCAAGTAGAACTTCAGATTCCTGACCACATCCAAAGAATGTAAAACCCTCTCTTTAGGGTTACTAGGATTGGGACACAGAAGGCAGAACAATGTCCTGAGATGAAAGGCAGAAACAACCTTAGGCAGAAAATCTGGTTTGAAGCGAAACACCACCTTGTCCTGGTGTCTCTCAAAGGGGGCTGGATGGAAAGCGCCGCCAACTCAACCCAACTCAGAAACACGCCTAACAGAAGTCTAACAAAAGACTACCTTAAGAGTAAGAATGGACAAAGCAGTCTCTTGCACAGGCTCAAAATGAGACCCCTGCAAGGCAGATAGAACCAAATTCAAGTCCCAGACTGGCAACATAGGCTTACGCGGGGGGCGCACATGAGTCACGCCCTGGAAGAAGGTCTTGACCAGATGATGCTGAACAAAAGATCTCTGGAAGAAAACAGCCTAGGCAGAAACATGACCTCTCAGAGTGCTGAGCTGAAGACCCAGATCCAAACCATGCTGAAGAAATTCCAGAATCCTAGTAATAGAGAACACCCGACAAGGATTTAGACTCACACCAGTCAATGTAGGCACGCCAAATCCTATAGTAGATGGAAGAAGAGGGCTACTTTCTAGCCCTGATCATGGTGTTAACAACAGAGGCAGGCAGCCCCTTTTCCATTAAGATGGAGGTTTCAGCAGGCAGGCCGTCAAAGCCAGTGTTTGTAAATTGGGGTGGTGTAGGCGTCCCTGAGTGAGCAGATCTGGATCCTTGGGCAGGGCGTGTTGATCTACTGCCAGCTGCACGATATCTGCGAACCACTCGTCTTGGCCAACAGGGGGCCACCAGAATTGCTGGCACCCCTTCCTGAGCTATTTTGCGCAGAACCCTGCCCAACAGGGGAAACGGGGGAAAGACGTACAGAAGCTGAAACCCCTTTCAGGGCAGTGTTAGAGCATCCATGGCTAAGGCCAGAGGGTCCTGGGACAGAGACACAAAGACTGGAATTTTGTGATTGTGACGGGACGCAAACAGGTCCACATCTGGCTGACCCCAACGGTGACACAGGGAGTGAAACACTCTGTTGCTGAGGGACCATTCCCCCAGGCGAGAAGACCCCCTGCTCTGAAGGTCTGCCTCCAGATTCTCCACCCCCGGAATGTACACAACTGAGATGCAGGGAACATTGTCCTCTGCCCAGGACAGGATAAGAGACACTTCCTTGAGGGCCCCCTTGCTCCAGGTCCCTCCCTGATGATTGATGTAGGCAACTGCCGTCCGGTTGTCCGAGCGGACCTGAACAGGCCGACCCCGAAGATGTGGGGTCAAGCGGGCTAGAACCAACCTGATCGTCCTTAATTCCAGAATGATGATAGGGGTGTGGGCCTCCTGAGGGCCCCACAGCCCCTGGAATTTCAGAGAGTTCCAGAAGCCCCCCCCACCCTGTCAGACTGGCATCCGTGGCGACGGTCTCCCAGCAAGGGGCCACAAAAGATCTGCCCACCAGCAGGTTCCTTGAGTCCAGCCACCACGAGAGGGACCGCCTGACCAGGGGGGACAGAGCAAACTCCTGATCCAGGGACACAGGGTCCTTGTCCCATACTGACAAGAGGTGGAGTTGAAGAGGTCTCATGTGAAACTGGGCATAGGGCACCGCCTCGAAGCAAGACACCATCAGGCCCACCAGCTGCATGCCCTGCCTGATGGAGGGATGAGGGCAAGACAGAAGGAACTGAGCTTGCGCTTGCAGACTGTTCACCTTCTGCTGAGGAAGAAAAATCCTGGCCTGAGCTATATCCAGATTCATGCCCAGAAAGGACGTCACCAAGGAGGGAGACAGGGAAGATTTGGCGCAGTTGATCACCCAGCCGAATGACTCCAGTGTGGCCACTACCCACTGAGTGTCCAGCTCTGCCTGTTGGAAGGACTGAGAAGTGATGAGAATGTTGTCCAAATAGGGAAGAATGCAAATGCCCTGAGATCGCAGCAGAGCCATTACTTCCGCCAGCACCTTGGTGAACACCCTGGGAGCCGAAGTGAGGCCGAAGGGCAGTGCCACAAACTGATAGTGCCGATCCTCCAGGGCATAATGAGGTCACAGCTGAGCGCAGAGTCTCCATGCGAAAGTGCCTGAACTTGACAAATTTGTTGAGAAGCTTTAAATCCAGGATGGGTCTGACGGACCCATCTCTTTTGGGCACAGTGAAAAGATTGAATTAATAGCCTTCGCCCCATACCCTGAAGGGCACCTGGCAGATGACACCCAGCTCCAGAAGGTTTTGCACAGCGAGAGCAAGACCCTGAGCTGACAGGGGGTTCTGAGCCAACCGGGATCTGATGAATCTGGGGGGCGGCCAGGCTGCAAACTCTATCTTGTAACTGGAGGACACTACCTCCTGAATCCACCGGTTTGAGACAGGACGCCTCCAGACGTGAGCAAAGAGCCAAAGCCGTCCCCCCACCCTGATGGGTGAGGGCGCCCCTTCCTGCCTGAGGGGGCTTGGGGGAAGACTTAGTCTTGGAACCCCAGGAGGGGCCAGGGCGGCCACGTCCTCTAACCCTGCCTAAATCTCCACGGGCCCCTGCAAATGAGGCTCCCCTTCCCATTCTGGACCCACGGTAGGAGGGAAGGAACCTGCCAAACCAAGCGGCGTATAGCCACCGCCAAGGTAGAAGCCCTGACACACATCCTAATGGTATCATCCAAGGCAGAGAGGACATAAGAAATAAATTCCATACAACGCATCACTAGCAGCATCATCAGGAGCCCCATCCAAAATGTTTTTGAGCAGGGTCTTAATAGCCACAGACGTAACGGCAGAGGCACAAAGCGGGCGTAGCGCAGTTCCCACACAGGCAAAGGCATGAGACGCCAGCTGGTCAATGCGCCGGTCCTCACCGTCCTTCAGTGTAGTAGAGTCAGAGGAATGCATGACAGAAGTGTTAGACAACCCCAAAATTGGTGCATCCACTTCGGGAGGGGATGACCATCGTTTAACCACTTCAGCAGGAAAAGGATACCTCTTATCCCAACTCTTTGGCACCCCAGGGAGTCTGCTGGGACACTCCCATTCTTTAAGCACGAGGTTATTAAAATGAGTTTGCTCAGGAAACTCCAAACGCGGCTTAGCAGTGTGAAACAACTCCCCCTGCTGCCGAGGGACCGCAGCAGAAGGGGGGATCGCAAGTACTTCAAATATGTGAGACAGAAGCCTGTTAGTATCATCTGGAGCCTATGGGTCAGAGCCAGAATCAGCGTAACCCTTAGGCTGCTCATCAGATGATTCTGAGTCAGAAAACAATTCCCCCTCTTTGGTATAACCAGCCAGGTCAAGAAACTCCTCAGCTTCCATAGGAAAAAGAGTAACACCAGGCGCCAAATACCGCTTCTTAGCAGAGGCCTTACGCGCCGTAGTATTAGCAATCAATTTCTCAATGCTAGCCACCCTGGTAGACAAATCAGGTTGGGACTCCCCATTGGTATTCACATCACTGGGAGTCAGATGTAAGCGTGGGGGGGTAGGCAAGCCCATGGCCGCAGGCCCAGTTACAGGTAACCCGGAAATCAGCTCAAGCGCCTGCTGGGCGCAGGGTGCACAAACCCGGACATTACTCAGAGGGGCCACCCCACTCGCAGTACACAGCCAGGCTTGTCCCAAAGGAACCCCAAGCACATTATCCTGTGACGCCTCCATATGGTGATTACTGTGGCCAAACAGGCCAATTGGGATTGACGCTTAATAAGCTACCCGGGATGCCCCAACAGCCCGCTAGGGAAGTGGGAGGAAAGGCACAATAGGCCTCAATAAATTTTCAACAAAATAGGGGGTATAGGGCTGGGAGAAACCACCAGTAAGTTTGACCCACCTGCAAGACATAAATAGAAAGACCCCGTAAGCGGCATGCATACAAGCATATATAGGACAAAGATAAATCAGCCCGCAGGGGCACTCACAGACCGCGGTAGGAAGACGCCAGCCACGCAGCAGAAGGAAGCAAAATGGCGCAGAGTATACCTCGAGGGGTGGGCCGCGGATGCAGAACGCGCCATCCGCCAGGCCCACCCCCCCGAAGAGCGCAAAGCTGCCCACGTGACATACCTAACCAATGAAGGCGCAGCAGCGCCTGAGGTAATGTCGCCGCCGACCACGGAACACCACACAAGCGAGCACGGCGGCAGCATTTTTAAAAGCAACCAGTGCAACCCATTCATTGCGGTGTACCCATTCATTGCGCCCCCCCCCCCCGAGAACTACCAGGGAGAGCGAAAGAGGGCAGCGGCCACCTAACAGGGACCCACCGATGGACAGGGGTGGGGGGCAATAGTGCGGGAGGGGCTTCCAATAAAGGCTCACCATGTGCCTATATCGTCTACCCTTTGGTGGGGGATTGCGTTGGAGCAGCGCTCCTAAGCACCAGCAGCGGTGCTGCCTAGCATCACCCGACCAGCGCAGCCTAAGCTGGGAGGCAAATTAAAAATGGAACGGGTGGGAATAGTCCAACAGGGCCGCAAGCTAATAAGCCCCGCTCAACTGCGAGTAGAGAGGCCCATCTTCTTGTCATCGCAGCACCGACTGCAGAGAAGATCTGGGGAATTTGTGCGAGGACCCTGGTATATAAGGGGCTGGGAGCAGTCCAGTGCCATCTTGTGGATGTATAAGCCAAATGTAAGGAATTATCTTTGGAGCAGGATGTGCTGTATACTTAGAATATACCATTTTGTGACAGCTCACCTGTAAAATGGATTTCTCCTTATTACTCTGCTCCACCTTGGACAGAATCCATTACGAGTGGGTTGCCCATCAGCGGCCAGTCATGTCTGCAAAGATGCAAAGCTGTAGCTCCTCCCACCCAGCCTATATAGGGCCGGCTGCCCCCTCAGGTATAGCCAGTATAATTGCAGTAAGAAAACAGCCGTGGGAACCAACGCCATTGGTGGATAACTGGAGACATCAAACATTGGTAACAGAACTCCGACCAAGTCGACACCAGAGCATCCGCTGCCATGGCCAACATATTCCGTGTTCTGGCCACAAACGTCTCAACCATCCTGTTGTGGCAAGACTCAAACGAGTGCTCATCTGGTATCAACCACTGCACAGAAATCGAAAGAACTTCGGATGAAGACTCCACTCTCCTGGATCCAGAATTTCCCTGCTGACAAAATCTGCCTTCACCCCAGGGATGGAAATAGCCAAAATTGGATGCTTGATCCTGCTCATCTCATAAAAAGCCAGCCTGCTCCGTGTCCCGCCCTGGTGGTGGACATATGTGATAGCTGTCACATTATCAGACTGCACCCGGACTGACCAGCCCCGCAGGAGAGCGGTCCCATGGTGAAGGGAGAGCAGAAGCGCTCTCATCTCCAACACATTGATGGGGAGCAGACTAACCTGTTGGTCCAACAAGCCCTGGACTGAGATCTCCCAGAACTCTGCCCCACCTGACAGACTGGCATTCGTCAGAATGGTCCACCGTACTGGGAGAAACTAGTCAACCACCAGCAAAAAATGGGATTGCAGCCACCAAGTCAGAGAATCCCTGACAACCCGAGAAAGGAAGAACCGATGATTCAGACCCTCGTCCAGCAGCAGCTGAAGATGGAGTAGCCTGGAGTGGAACTGTGCAAACAGTACCACTTCCATGGTGGAGACCATCAGACCCAACAGCTGCATGCCTTGGCGAAGGGTAGGCTGCTTCACATCCAGGATAACCAGGACTGCGGCATGAAGGGTGAGACACTTTTCCCCCAGAAGAAAAGAAGACTGAAGCTGGCCTGAGGGGGCAACTGAGCCCTATATAAGCTGGGTAGGAGAAGCTACAGCTTTGCAGTCACGCCTGCCAGCTGAAGGACAGCCCACTTGTAATGGATTCCATCCGAGGTGGAGAAAAGTTAGTTGCTAGAATTAAATGATTTGACGAGTGAAATTTACCCGATACACTGTAAATCCCAATGCAGTCTCTCCGAGCAGGGCACCAAAATGAATGGGAATCTCTTCTTCCTAACTGCTGCCTGTAGAGTCTTTCCCCTTGATCCGGATCACAAATTGAAGTGCGGTACCCTCTATCAGTGGTAGGCTAAAATGTCACCCTTCACACCGTCACTCGAGCCCAGCTAGCTCCAATAAATACAGCATTGCTTGCATCATTCTTTATTCTAGAATTACTCTGGCAATATAGCTTTGTTTTTTAAAGGAAAAAGCCCTACACAATGGGAATACTTTTGTGGGTGCTTGACAAGGATTTTAACTGGAGATTTGTTGCTTTAACAAACCTGGGGTTTTTACTATCCCAAGTTTTAGTCTAGTCCCCTGGGACACCCCCAGTTTGGGGTGCCCTGCGGTGTGAAACCCCATCGCCTCAGACGCTAGGAATGGTTTTGGTCCATTTTAAAGAAGATTTTAATAAGGGGGAATAAGCGGTGAAGGAAAGTGTCTTTTCTTTTATTACATTAGCCAAATTGCTATTTGGAGGGGGCAGGGTGGGGTTGCAATGGCCCTTAAATGAATGAGAACATGCCATAGAGTAACAGATGTATACAGCAAAGGTAAAATTATTGGATATTGTATTGTCCCCCTTACCTGTTATTTTGCACATTAGTTACAGGGGAATTGTTCATAGGAATCTCTTTTAATTCTTGGACACCTGCAATGTATAACACAGATATGATCAGCTGGAAGGCAACAGTGTAATCCTCAAATGTGTGGGCAACTACCTTGTACAAGCCTGTTATCTTCTGGCTGTACAACAAACTAGAGGGCCCCACACATTTCTGACAAATTGTAAATAATAAGAGATTTACCCCACTTTCCCTAGCCTGTAACAAAAGCTATCTACTAGGATAATGTAAACCCCAGAAACCCAAAATATGATACTATGTAACGAGTTCCAAGCAAGCAGGAACAGTGTTACAAACCATCTGCTTCTCCTCGTTCTTCGTTGCCCTCTACTTGCCGAATCTTCTTTTTAACTTTCTTTCTAAGGAGGGAAAAAAAAGACAATTCTGTGAGTACTCACCTGTAGAATTGCTTTTACTAGGCATGGCACAGCCTGCTTCATAAAGTCATAGCATCTGGGTATTCCGCCACAAGGTGGCGCAGTGGCACTGCAGAAAGTTGTGGCTCCGCCCGGTCCCATATAAAAACGGAATCACCCTAGACTTATCCAGTAGTTAACAAGCAATGATACAAGAACCGGGAACAATAAAGATAACAACCCGAACTAATTTGGAACAATCACCATAAAAAGGCAACCAAGAATAACGTAACAAGGGTGGGGTGAAGCAGGCCGTGCCATGCCTAGTAAAAGCAATTCCACAGGTGAGTACTCACAGAATTGTCATTTTCCTAGTGCATGGCACGGCCTGCTTCACAAAGCCATAACATTTGGGACATCCAAATGCAGTGTCCATAAATTAGGGTGGGATCCCCAAAAAAGAAAGTAACAACAGAAGGTTTAGACCACCACGCCTGGAGTACCTTGCGGCAAAAAGCAGCATCGGCTGAGACCTTAACATCAACTTTGTAAAACTTGGAAAAAGTTTGAACAGAAGACCAAGTTGCGGCCTTACAAACTTGTTCAACAGAAGCTTGGTGCAAAAAAGCCCAAGACGCACCAATAGCACGAGTGGAATGAGCAGTAACCCTAAAAGGGGGAACCCTCCCCTTAGCAGAATAGGCATGCTCCACCGCCTGACGGATCCACTTGATAGTGGATTTAGCCGGAGGCAGACCCTTCCTAGGTCCAGCAGGAAGAACCAAAAGATCGTCAGATTTTCAGTAGCAACCAAATAAAACTTCAGGGCCCTGACAACATCCAGAGAATGAAGTGTCCGCTCCTTGGAATTAGCAGTATTAGGACACAGAGAAGGTAAAACAATGTCCTGATTGAGATGAAAAGCAGACACAACCTTAGGCAAGAAATCCGGTTAACCCGAAATACCACCTTATCCCGATGCCGTTCAAAATAAGGAGGTTTGATGGAGAGCGCCGCCAGCTCAGAGACTCGCCTGACCGAAGTAATGGCCACCAGGAAGGCCACCTTAAAGCGGACCTTCACCCTGAATAAGAGTCTATCTTATATGTTTCCTCCACCCTGTACATACAGATTGCTCAGATTAAAAATCATCCTACCTGCATCTACTGCATGTTATGAGCCTTTAAACATCCAAGATGGCGGCATATGGAAGCCGCCATCTTATCAGGCAGCCTGCAAACAGGAAGTGCCTCCTGACTGTGCTGCTATGCATTCTATGACTGCTGACCGTTACCTGACCCCAGCTCTGCTCTGTCTGAGCAAAGCACAGCTATAACCAGCCCCCCTGTACCTTATCCCACTCTCCTCTCCTCAGATGCTGTGATGCTTCTGAGTCAAGATGGCGGCGCCCGTATCCTAAATTCCTGAACAGAGTTGCAGCCCAGTGGGGGAAAGAATAATAAGTTATTGACTAAAAACGTAAAATATATTAATTTTAGGTGCTGGGGAACCATTTTTTAAGAGTTTGGGCTTTTCATTAAATCACGCTGAAGGTCCGGTTTAAGAGTCATAATGGGCAAGGCAGCCCCACGGATAGGCTCAAAGGGAGGACCCTGCAGAGCAGACACCAGATTTAGATCCCAAACCGGTAGCATAGGCTTATGTGGTGGACGCACATGAGTAACTCCCTGAAAGAAAGTCTTGACCAACCGGTGATTGGCAAAAGACCTTTGGAAGAAAATTGCCAGGGCTGACACCTGTCCCTTGAGAATACCAAGTTGAAGGCCCGAATCCAAGCCATGTTGCAAAAAATCCAGAATCCTGTGAATAGAAAACACCCTACAAGGCAGAGACCTAGACTCACACCAGGCAATGTAAGCATGTCAAATCCTATAGTAGATAAAGGACGAGGACTTCTTCCTAGCCCTAATCATGGTATCAACAACAGCGGCCGGCAACCCCTTATCCATCAAGATGGAGGTTTCAGCAGCCAAGCCGTTAAAGCCAGCGTTTATAAATTGGGATGGCAAAGTAGTCCCTGAGTGAGCAGATCTGGATCCTTGGGCAGGGCATACTGATTCACTGCCAACTGCACGACGTCTGCGAACCACACCCTCTTTGGCCAACAGAGGGCCACCAGAATGGCTGGTACCCCTTCCTGGGCTATCTTACGCAGCACCCTGCCCAGCATAGGAAAGGGAGGGAAAACAGAGGAGCCGAAACTTCGTCCAAGGCATTGCTAGCGCATCTGTGGCGACGGCCAGAGGGTTCTGTGACAGGGAGACAAACCCGGGAAGCTTGTGATTGTGGCGGGACGCAAACAGGTCCACATCCGGGAGACCCCCAACGGTGACACAGGGAGTGGAATACTTTGTTGCTGAGAGACCATTCCCCCAGCCGAGACGTCCCCCTGCTCAGGGAGTCTGCCTCCAGGTTCTCCACCCCGGCATGTAAACCGCCAAGATGCAAGGCACATTCTCTTCCGCCCAAGATAGTATCAGGGACACTTCCTTGAGGGCTCGCTTGCACCGAGTTCCTCCCAGATGGATGATGTAGGCAGCTGCCGTATGGTTGTCTGAGCAGATCTGAACAGCCCGACAGGGAAGGTGTGAGGTCAGCTGAGCAAGAACCAACCTAATCGCCCTCAGTTCCAGGACACTGATGGGAGCATGGGCCTCCTGGGGGCCCCACTGACTCTGGAACTGCAGAGACTTCCAAAAGCCCCCCCAACCTGTCAGACTGCCATCTGTGGTGACAGTCTCACAACACTGGGGCAGAAATGTCCTGCCCACTAGAAGGTTCCTTGAGTCCAGCCACCACGAGACGGACTGTCTGGCCAGGGGGGACAGAGCAAATTCCTGATCCAGGGACACAGGGTCCCGATTCCAAACAGACAGAAGGTGAAACTGAAGGGGCCTAATGTGAAACTGAGCAAAGGGGACCACCTTGAAGCAGGACACCATCAGACCCACTAACTGCATCCCCTGCCGGATGGAGGGACGGGGACACAAGAGCAGAGACCGAGCCTGCTTCTGAAGGCCCTCCACCTTCTGCTGAGGCAGGAATACCTTGACCTGAAAGGTATCCAGAGTCATGCCCAGAAAAGACCTCACCAAAGATGGAGACAGTGAAGACTTGGGATAGTTGATCACCCAGCCAAAGGAGTGGAGGTGATACCCGAGTATCCTTCTCGGCCTGATGAAGAGACTGAGCCGCAGTCAGAATGTCGTCCAGGTAAGGAAGGATGCGAATGCCCTGATGCCGCAGCAGAGCCATCACGCCCGCCAGCACCCGAGGCGATACTGAACGGTAAGACCACAAACTGGTAATGCCGATCCTCTAGAGCAAACCTGAGAAATCTCTGATGACCTGGGAAAACTGGCACATGAAGATAAGCATCCTTGATGTCCAGGGAGGTCATGAAGTCGCCCGGGCGAAGGGAACCGACAGCTGAACGAAGAGAGTCTCCATGCGAAAGTGCTTGAACCTGACAAACCTGTTGAGACCCTTAAAGTCCAGAATTGGCCTCAGGGACCCGTCCTTTTTGGGGACCGTGAACAGATTGGAATAGAAACCCTGACCCCGTTCCTGAGAAGGCACCAGACAAATAACTCCGGACTCCAGCAGACGCTGAACCGCAAGACACAACCCCTGAGCTGACAAAGGGTTGTGAGGCATCCGGGATCTGATGAAACTGGGGGGCGGCCAGGCTGCAAACTATCTTGTAACCGGAGGACACCACCTCCTGAATCCACCGGTCTGAGAAGCGTAGCCTCCAGACATGAGCAAAGAGCCGAAGCCGTCCCCCCACCCGGATAGGTGAGGGCGCCTCCTCATGCCTGAGGGGGCTTGGGAGAAGGTTTGGGCTTGGACGACCACGGGATCTGCCACGGCCCCAAGAACCCCTGCGGGTACCTGAAAAGAGGGACCCTCGGCCTCCTCTGAGGGTACGAAAGGAGGAGACTGAAGCAGATGGCCCCCGAAAGGGCCGAGGCTGCCTCCTACGCTGAGGCAGCCTACCATCCTTGGCTAAAGCATCCAGGCGCTCACCAAAGAGCTGCAGCCCCACAAAGAGGAGCCCAGTGAGAGCCTTCTTAGCAGCATCAGCTGCCCACTGACGTAACCAAACAGAGCGGCGCATAGCCACCAAGAGGGCAGAGGCCCTACCGCTCAGCCGTACTACATCATCCATGGCAGTAAGTATAAAGGCAACAAAGTCAGAACACAGCAAAATGTATGTACTCTTCTATACCCTTCCAGCTGTAGCGCCATCAAGGAGATGATTGATCAGTCTCTTAAGAGCAATAGCAGTTATGGCAGCAGCACAGGCCGGACGCAACCCAGCCCCCACAAAGGCAAAGGCATGGCAGGCCAGCTGATCCATACGCCGGTCCTCACTGTCCCGCAGTGTAGTAGTGTCAGGGGAAGGCATGACAGAAGTGTTGGACAATCCAAGAACGGGCGCGTCTACCTCGGGGGGGACCCGACCACCGCTTAACCAAATCAGCAGGAAAGGGATACTTCTTATTCAAACCTTTAAGCACCGCGGGCAATCTACTAGGACATTCCCACTCCTTGAGCACCATATTAGTGAAATGACTCTGCTCAGGGAACTCCAGACGCTGCTTAATAGTACGAAAAAGCTCACCCTGCTTCCTCTTAGCCACCTCAGGAGGCGCAATGTGCAAAACCTCAAAAATGTGAGACAGAGTCCTTAGGGAACCATGAATCCTCAGACTCAGACCCAGGGTCACTGTCGCGGCCCACCTGCTGCTCCCCAGAGGAGTCAGAGCCCGGGAAAAGCTCCCCTTCCTCTAGGGAATAACGGTCATCAAACAGATCAATTTCCTCCTGCTCCTCAGCAAACAGGGCAGGCGAGGAAGTCAGGTGCCGCTTCTTGCTAGCGGCCTTATGTGGAACAGGCCTGGCAAGTTGTCTTTCAATGCTGGCCACACGAAGCACCAAATCAGATTGTGACCCCCTGCTAGTATCCCCCTCACTGGGAGCTAAATGCAGGCATGCCGGGTAGGCAATGCCGAAGGGGGCACAGAGCCTGGTAAAGAAGCTGGCAGCCCAGACTGAAGCAAAAGGACAGCCTGAGCGATTAATACAGGCGCAATATGCCAGCACAGGGTAACAGCTAATAAAAGCCACCCGGGATGCCCCCAGAATCAGTAAGAGGAGATGAAGGGGGGAGTAAGGAGTAGGACCGGGAGAAATCACAACCCAAGGGTGTCCCGTCTGAAAGACACAAGTAAACATACATAAGTATCCCGCAACCCATGCCCCAAGGATAACCAAAAACCCCCGGAGGGGACTCACGGACCGAGCAGGGCAAGGATCGCCAGCCAACAGACCATCGGAGAAAGCGACACAAGCCGAAATCACCGCAGCAGCCCAGGGATGAAGAGGGCCCCAGACATGCAGCAGGAGCAAGATTGCGCCGACAGAGGAACCTTGAGGTGCGGGCCCCGGGAGAACGACGCAATACGAGTCATCCGCCGCCCCCGCCCCCCCCCTGAAGAGCGGGAAAACGGCGCTCACGTGACCTCGCCGACGTCATCCACACAGTAAAAAACGCCTCACAAATATAGCGCCGCGGAGCACAGTACAAAGCGGCGACTGCGGCTAAGTACGCAAAAAACAGTCAAAAACAGACTAAACACATACACTACCACCCGCCACCCCCCGAACACCCGTCGGGGAGAGAAGGAGGGGGGGACCCCGAAACCAGCAAAAAACACAGAAACACTGAGCCCCTCAGAAGCTAGGACAGGAACTCCGCATCCCCAGTAGGCTCACCATAAAGCCTATGGCCGGCTACCCTTTGTGGTACAGGGTCTACGGCTTGGAGCAGCGCTCCTTGAGCACTTGACCCAGTGCTCCGCTACCTTCACCTGAACCGTCAGCCGAGGCTGGGAGGCACAGAGAGTCCGTAAACGGGTGGCAATAGATATGCAGGGCCGCAGGCATGGCTGCCCCGCACACCTGTGCATAAAGAGAGTGCCATCTTCTATATTCACAGTAAGCACTGCAGAGAACAACTGGATAAGTCTAGGGTGATTCCGCTTTTATATGGTACCGGGAGGAGCCACAACTCTTTCTGCAGTGCCACTGTGCCACCTTGTGGAGGAATACCCAGATGTTATGACTTTGTGAAGCAGGCCGTGTCATGCACTAGGAAAATCCAAAATCACATAGGAGGTCAACAGCAAATACATACATGTGATTTACTTACTAAACAACAAGAACTTAATACCTTTTCTTTGACTTTTTGGACTCCATACCACTGGGTGAAGCCTGGTCTGTCTCTGCAAGCAAAAAGCAATAAGGTAGAGGTTACAGCGCCACATTTTTTACATGGAGAAAGGACTTAAAGCATAACAAAACCCAGGATTTTGACTATCCTGGTTGCTGTTCCATGCCCCATATTGGGATATCACGCTGTATAAAACCACCCACTTCGCCCAGTAAAACTCACTTCTCCTCGGTCCAATGGCAAACGCGTGGGTTCACGTCCAATCAGAGACGCCATGTTGCCTTGTTCTTTCTTCCGCAAAGGGCTATCATTGACATTTATTGGAAGGGAGAGGGGCATCCTAAGCGGTGTGCGTGCTCCTGCCCAGCCACATAAATGCAGACAGCCCTGGAATCTATTTGATTCGGGTGTCAATGGTGCCAGGTTTTATTTTGCCACCCAGAGTGCCTGCAATTCTTAGCTCTTTATTGATGCCTCGCTGGGAAAGCAGCCCTTTCCCTTTCAGCAGCCAGAATAGAGGATGTACACCCAACCCATGCAACTGCCGGCCGCCAACTGGGAGAATCAACTAAGGGGTAAGAATTCTGGTGGGCAATGTGTGGGAGGAGTTGCTCCATTCTGGATGCTCCCCACCCCCCAAGCAGTCAGACCCAGACCCTCACCCCATAGTGGGAAAATAGGTGTTGGTCAGCTTTAAAAAAGGGAAAGACCACTTCCAATGGCATATTTGAATATTCATATATATTTTTTGTGCCAAAATGATTTCTGAAATTATTATTTATCCAGTTTAAATGTGTCTTAAGACACAGTTTTCTCTGCCGGCAGTCTGTTGCTATTGGCAACTCTGCACAGAGGTCTGCAAGAGAGATGCGAATACTGTACACACAGAAGACTGCTGCTGGGCATGTGTGTGTGTAAGCTCCCTCACCTTAGAGTCTATAGCAGCAGTGTTCTGTGTGTACAGGGCTCACTTCTCTCTTGTACATCTTGCAGACTTGATGTACATTTGCCAGTAGCAACAGACTGCAGGCAGTGAAAAATACCATTTTGTGATTACTCACCTGTAAAATGGGTATTATAAGTATGTCACACACCCCGCTTCAGATAGACATTACACTTGGGTTATACCAACCTGTAGAGGGCGATCTTGCAGAGATGTCATGAAAAAAAGTGAGCCCCTCCCGGTCCATAAATACCTGGTACCACTCATTCCCCAGTATTAAGACAGCAGTAAAGGGACCAGGAAGAGCCAAAATAACCAGTAACAGTAAAAAAGGTTCACCATAGAAAGGATCCAGAAAACCAAAGGGCGGGGTGAAGCGGGGTGTGTGACACACATATAATACCCATTTTACAGGTGAGTAATCACAAAATGGTATTATTCTAAGTATGTCACACACCCCGCTTCAGATAATCATTACACTTGGGACATCCAATAGCAGTGTCCGTAAAGGGCGGGGATCCAAAACAAGGCAATAATGCACAAATGTCCTGATTAAGATGAAAGGCAGAAACCACCTTAGGAAGGAAATCTGGCTTGAAACTGAAAACAACCTTGTCCTGATGCCTCTCAAAGTACGGAGCCTTAATGGACAAAGCCGCCAACTCAGATACACGACGAACGGAAGTGATGGCAACCAAAAACGCAACCTTCTGAGTAAGCGTAGAAAGAGCAATATCCTGCAAAATGTTCAAAAGGAGGACCCTGAAAAGCAGAAAGAACCAAATTCAAATCCCAAACTGGGAGCAAAGGCTTCCTAGGAGGCCGCACATGCGTAACCCCCTGGAAAAAGGTCCTAACCAGAGGATGAAGAGCAAAAGACCTTTGAAAGAAAACCACCAGGGCAGAAACGTGCCCTTTCAGCGTACTAAGCTGCAAACCCAGGTCCAAACCATGTTGCAGAAATTCCAAAACCCTAGGGATAGAAAACACCCTGCAAGGCAAGGCCCGGACCTCACACCAATCAATATAAGACCTCCAAATCCTATAGTAGATGGCAGAGGAAGACTTCTTTCTAGCCCTAACCAGAGTCAGAATGACAGCATCAGAAAGACCTTCCTCCCTCAAGATGGAGGTTTCAGCAGCCACGCCGTCAAAGCCAGCGTTGGTAAATTGGGGTAGAACAGTGGACCCTGAGTGAGCAGATCTGGCAGAAGGGGCAGATCTAACTGATCCGCTGCAAACCTTACCACGTCTGCGAACCAAACCCGTCTTGGCCATCTTGGAGCCACCAGGATTACGGACGCACCCTCTAGGGCCAGTTTGCGCACCACTTTGCCCACCATGGGAAACAGAGGGAACAGGTACAGAAACCCAGATCCCTCCAGTTCAGAGACATGGCATCCACTGCCAGAGCCAGCGGATTCCGCGAGAGAGACACAAATGCCGGAAGCTTGTGATTGTGACGAGAGGCAAAGAGGTCCACCTCCGGAGTCTCCCACCGGTGGCAAAGCGACCGAAACACCTTGGGGCTGAGAGACCATTCCCCCCGGCGAGATGAGAACCTGCTCAGGGAGTCCGCCTCCGTGTTCTCCACTCCCGGAATGTACACCGCCGAGATGCATGGGACATTGCTCTCTGCCCAAGCCAGGATCAAAGACACTTCCCTGAGGGCACGCCTGCTGCGAGTCCCTCCCTGGTGATTGATGTAGGCGACCGCTGTCCGATTGTCCGACCGAACTTGAACCGGTAAGCCCTGTAACTGATGAGTCAAGTGAGCCAGAACCAACCTGATGGCTCTCAGCTCCAGAACATTGATGGGATCGTGAGCCTCCTGAGGCCCCCCACAGTCCCTGAAACTGAAGATCCTTACAAACCCCCCCCCCAACCTGACAGGCTGCCATCCGTGGTGACCGTCTCCCAACGAGGGGTCAGAAAGGATCTGCCCCTCATCAGATTGCTTGGTTCCAGCCACCACCGAAGGGAATGCCGAACCCGGGGGGACATCAGAAAAGACTGATCCAATGACAGCGGAGACCTGTCCCAGGCCACCAAGAGATGGAGCTGGAGCGTCCTTGTGTGAACCTGGGCAAAGGGAACAGCTTCGAACGAAGCCACCATCAATGCCACCAGTCGCATCCCCAGCCGGATGGACGGACGAGGGATGGATAGGAGAAGCTGAGTCAATTCCTGAATCAAAAGAACCTTGGGCCAGGGAAGGAACACCCTGGACTGAGAAGTATCCAGAGACATTCCCAGGAACGCCACCACCCTGGACGGAGAGAGGAAGGATTGGGATAGTTGAACACCCAGCCAAATCTCTCCAGAGTGGACACCACAGACCTGGTATCTAGCTCCGCCTGGCTGAGAGAGGATGCCATAAGAAGAAGATCGTCCAGATAAGGCACGATGCGGATACCCTGGGCTCTGAGGAGGGCCATCACCCCCGCCAGCACCTTGGTGAAAACCCTTGGAGCCGAGGTAAGGCCAAACGGAAGAGCCACAAACTTAAAATGCCGATTTTCCACCACGAACCTGAGAAATCTCTGAAATTTCCGGGAAGATTGGAACCTGCAGATAAGCATCCTTGATGTCTATGGACGTCATGAAGTCCTCCTGCCGAAGTGAATTTATGGCTGAGCGCAGAGTTTCCATGCAGAACTTCCTGGGAAGAATAAACCTGTTGAGAAACTTCAGATCCAGGATGGGACGAACAGAGCCATCCTTCTTGGGCACCGTGAACAGATTGGAATAGTATCCCAGGCCCCGGTCCGAGGGAGGCACCGGGCAGATGACAGCCATGTCCAGGAGATCTTTTACTGCCGCCCAGAGCCCCTGCGCAGCCAGAGGATCCAAGGGCACCCGAGACCTTTTGGCGACTTTTTGGACACAAAATCAGCTGCCCACTGGCGCAACCAAACCGAGCGCCGAATAGCCACCAGCAAGGCCGAAGTTCTACTACACATCATCATGGTGTCATCCAGGGCGGATAGCACAAATGACAAAAACAATCCACACCGCTTAAGGGCGGTGAACTCATCACTAGCCGGGTCAAGCCTGGAGGTAGACAACAGGTCCCTGACAACCGACCTAGAAGCCACTATTAAAAGCGCTGAAGCACAAACAGGCCGCAAAGCCGACCCGACACTGACCAAACTGTGACAAGCCATCTGGTCAATGCGTTTGTCCTCACCGTCCTTGAGAGTAGAACAGTCAGGAGAATGCAAAACAGAGGTGCTAGACAACCCCAAAACAGGGGCGTCCACCTCAGGAGGGGACGACCAGCGCTTTACCGCATCCACCGGAAAGGGATATTTCTTATCCCAACCCGGAGGGACACCCGGAAGCAGAGTAGGCCTCTCCCATTCCTTAAGAATAATGCCGTCGAAATGCATTTGATTAGGGAATTCTAAGCGCGGCTTAGCCTCCTCAAAGAACTCCCCCTTCTGCGGAAGAGTCACTTCAGGAGGAGAGATTGGCAGAACCTCAAACATATGAGCCAGGACCTTAGGGGTATCCAAAGAATCCCCCTGACCCCACTCGGCATCAGCGCCAACAAACTGCTGATCATCAGAACCATCCGACTCCTCAAAAAGCTCCCCTTCCTCTAGCGGGGGGTAATCAGACCAGTCCAGTGAATCAAACTCCTCAAAATCAGAAGCCTGCCTGGCTGGGGATAAGTGCTTTCTCTTAGCCGGGGCCTTTCTGGCAACAGCGCTAGAAAATTTTTCAAGATTGGACAATCTGGCACACACCTCAGATTGCGACTCCCCACTCGTGACAACATCACACGGGGTACGGGTCAGGCGGGGAGGGGTAGGAGAAGGGACCGGCGGCGCAGAACCAGACGCATGGGATCCGGACTGCCACATGGTATGCAAAGGAAAACATCATCCCCTTTAAGGGATGCCCCACACCCCAAACACTGCCAGGGTTGCCCCGAGGGGAGCCCGAGCCGGGTATCCTGGGAAGCCTCCATATGGTGATTTTATCGGTAGTCGCAATACCCAAGGGAATTACGCAATATAAGCGACCCGGGAGGCCCCTTCTGTGTCCCGAGCGGGAGGATTTATGGGGAGTTCTTAAATTAAACCAGGGACCCTAGGACCGGGAGGACCCTTTAGGATCCAACAACTGGAATAGAAAAGGGGGACTGGCACACGTCACACAACGCAGGGCACATACAGAAGGGCCAAGGCACACATACATATAATTAGGAATATATAAATCAATCTCGCGCTGACAAGCAGCTGCACCGGCAATGAAAGACTGGAGCCCACCGGGCGCTTACTGAATGGCGTCCTGCACGAGGCGGAGGGACTCGGCGGCAAGGATGAAGAAGGGCGCCCGGCCCCGCCCCTCTCTGCTGACAACAGGCGGCTCCCGGCCAGTGACCGGGCTCCGCAGCATCACCAGCAGCATGGGGAGAGGGAGGGGGCGGGCCGCAGGATCGCGCCCCGCCCCCCGAAACCACGCCGCAGGGGAAGAAGCTCCCCCGAAGACTGACAGTAACGGTCGGCGACGCAACGAACCGCCGGCCCGGCCATGGCAGCATAAATCACACGCACACAAAAGTTGCACACAAGCATGTACTCAAAAAAAGGGACTAAACTGAAAAGGGGGATAAGCACCCCTCCCCCCCCCCCTAGCAGTAGGGAACGATGGGTGACCGGGGAAGGGGGAATTAACACCCCAAAAGGTGTAAGGGCAAGGACAGGGCATCCCAACCAGGATCACCAACCCGGAATACCGCCTACCCCTTAGTATGGGGTCTCACAGTGGAGCATAGCTCCTAAGGCACCTTAAGGTGCTGTCTACCTATGCCAGGACCCGCTTAACTAAAAAGGGGGATAACAGTAGGTCCAGGCAGAAATAGACCGAAAGAGGGGGGCCGGGAGTTACCCCAGCTACCTGCAAGGAGGAGACATCCATCTTCTGACTTGCTCGCCGTCTGCAGAGATGAAAGACTGGGGAATGAGTGGGAGGTACCAGGTATTTATGGACCAGGAGGGGCTCACTTTTTTTCCATGACATCTCTGCAAGATCGCCCTCCACAGGTCGGTATAACCCAAGTGTAATGACTATCTGAAGCGGGGTGTGTGACATACTTAGAATAATGCTTCCATAAAACACAGATTTGCTAACCAAAAACATCAAAAATTGTTAGATGAGCTTAGCACCTTGAAGACATAATTTTGCCACAAAATACATTTTCATAAATGCTAACAAAAGTGGACCAAAGCCTGGGATTTGGTCCCCCCCCCCACCCATCGGGACACCCAGGTTTTGGGTCCCCCGGTGTGTAACGCCCCAGAACAGAATCCCAAGCTATAACTCACCTGTCCTCAAGCCCACAGTGCAATATAACATCCACCCTTCTGCTGTGCGAAGCCCCAAAAGTGATTCAGTTGTGATGGGCAGGGCCACACAGCTGAGAAGGGAGGCACTAGCCACGCATTTAGGCAGGGGGGCAAGCCCAAACTTGAAAGTGGCATTAACGTAGACTGTAATTGCAAACTTAGTACTAGAACGCTATTTTTTTTAATATATTAAAAAATACAATTCTGTGAAATACTCACCTGTAGAATTGGTATTATAAGTATACAGTACGTCCTGCTCCAGATAGATTACTTACACTTGGGTTATCCTCCGCCAGATGGCGCTGCACTGCAGAGACATGTAAAAACAGGCTCCTCCTGGCCCCTCAAATACCCGGGGAACTCCCACAAATCCCCAGCATTGAAAAGCAGTGAACAAGAAGCCGGGAGAATTTAACCACCAAAAACTGGTAACTATAACAATGATAACAATCACCATACAGGGGATCCAGAATAATGCAAAAACCAGGGTGGGGTGGAGCAGGACGTACTGTATACTTATAATACCAATTCTACAGGTGAGTATTTCACAGAATTGTATTATTCTTAGTATACAGTACGTCCTGCTCCAGATAGATTACTTACACTTTGGACATCCAATAGCAGTGTCCATAAAGTAGGGTGAATTCACCAACAAAAAAGGTAACAGCAGACAGTTTAAACCACTGCCGCCTGCAAAACCTTGCGGCCAAAAACAGCATCAGCTGAGGCCCTAACATCAACCTTGTAAAACTTTGAAAAGGTATGAACAGAAGACCAAGTAGCGGCCTTGCAAACTAGTTCAACAGAAGCCTGGTGCAGGAAGGCCCAAGAGGCATCAATAGCACGAGTAGAATGAGCAGTAAGGCGGAAGGGAGGATTCTTCCCCTTAGCAGAATAGGCCTGAATCACAGCCTGATGGATCCATTTGCTGATAGTAGACTTGGCAGGAGCCAAACCCTTCCTAGGACCAGAAGGGAACACAAAAAGAGCATCAGTTTTCCTGAAGGACGCAGTGACTACCAGGTAATAGTTCAGACACCTGACCACATCCAAGGAATGCAGAACCCTTTCCTTAGCATTGCTAGGATTAGGGCACAATGAAGGAAGAACAATATCTTGATTCAAATGAAAAGCAGACACCACCTTAGGCAGAAAGTCCGGCTTAAAGCGGAACACCACCTTATCCTGGTGTCTCTCAAAGTATGGGGGCTGGATAGACAGAGCCGCCAGCTCAGACACACGCCTGACCGAAATAATAGCCACCAGAAAGACAACCTTGAGGGTAAGTACCGCCAGAGCAGTATCCTGAATAGGTTCAAAGGGAGCACCCTGCAAGGCAGACAAAACCAAGTTCAAATCCCAAACAGGGACCATAGGTTTTCGTGGGGGACACACATGAGTAACCCCCTGAAAGAAAGTCTTAACCAAAGAATGCTGAGCAAGAGACTTCTGAAAGAAGACAGACAGGGCAGAAACCTGACCCTTCAGAGTACTGAGTTGGAGACCCGACTCCAACCCATGCTGTAAAAACGCCCCTGACCCTGGGAACTGAGAACACCCGACAGGGAAGAGACCTAGACTCACACCAGTCAATGTAGGTACGCCATACCCTATAATAGATGGAAGAAGTAGTTTTCTTCCTAGCCTTCACCATGGTCCCAACCACCGAGGCAGACAAGCCTTTCTCCATCAAGATGGAGGTTTCAGCAGCCAGGCCGTCAAAGCCAGAGTTTGTAAATTGGGATGGCGTAAGGGGCGCTGAGTGAGCAGATCTGGCACCCCTGGCAGAACGTACTGGTCTACTGCCATCTGCACCACGTCTGCGAACCACACTCTTCTTGGCCACCTGGGGGCCACCAGAATCACTGACACCCCTTCCAGAGCAATCTTGCGCAGGACCCTGCCCAGCAGGGGGAATGGAGGAAAGACATACAGGAGCCGAAATTCCTGCCATGACATGGACAGATCATCTGTGGCCAAGGCCAGAGGATCCTGAGACAGGGAGACAAAGGCCCAGAGCTTGTGATTGTGACGGGATGCAAACAGATCCACATCCGGTAGACCCCAACGGTGACACAGGGACTGGAATACCCTGTTGCAGAGGGACCACTCTCCCTGACGAGAGGTCCCCCTGCTCAGAGAGTCTGCCAGGAGATTCTCTGCCCCCGGGATGTACACAGCCGAAATGCATTGAACATTGGCCTCCGCCCATGTCAGAATCCGCGACACCTCCTGGAGGGCCCCCCTGCTCCGGGTCCCTCCCTGATGGTTGATGAAGGCAACCGCCATCCTGTTGTCTGAGCACACCTGCACAGACAGACCCCTCAGGTGATTGGTCAACTGCTCCAGTACCTACCTGATCGCCCATAGTTCCAGAATGTTGATAGGTAAGTGGGCCTCCTGAGGGCCCCACCTCCCCTGAAACTGCAGGGACTTCCAGAATCTCCCCCCCATCCTGACAGACCGGCATCCGTGGTGACCGTCTCCCAGGAGGGGACCAGTTCCTGGGGTCCAGCCACCACGAAAGGGACCGCCTGACCAAGGGGGGGAGCACACAGACCCCGTCCAAGGACGTTGGGTCCTTGTCCCATACTGACAGAAGGTGAAGTTGTAGAGGCCTCAAATGGAACTGAGCAAAAGGCACCGCCTCGAAGCACGCCACCATCAGGCCCACCAACTGCATTCCCTGCCTGAGGGAAGGCTGGGGACACGACAGCAGGAACCTCACCTGCGCAGTTAGAGATTCCCTCTTCTGATGAGGAAGGAATATCCTTGACTGAACCATATCCAGAATCATTCCCAGGAACGGGGTCACCGAGGAAGGGGACAGAGAGGACTTGGGGTGATTGATCACCCAGCCAAAGGACTCCAGGGTGGACACCACCAGCTGAGTGTCCAACTCTGCCTGCTGTAGAGACCGAGAGGTGATGAGTATGTCGTCCAGGTAGGGCAGCACGCGTATGCCCCTTGACCTCAGAGACATCACCCCCACCAGCACCTTGGTGAACACTCTTGGACCTGAGGTGAGGCCAAATGGCAAGGCCACAAATTGGTAATGTTGATCTTCCAACGCGTATCTGAGAAACCTTTGGTGTCCAGAGAACACAGGGATGTGAAGGTAAGCGTCTTTGATGTCCACAGACATCATGAAATCCCCTGGGTGCAGGGAGCTGATGGGCGAGCGCAGAGTTTCCATGCAAAAGCGCCTGTTCTTGACAAATTTGTTGAGGATCTTTAAATCCAGAATGGGCCTGACTGACCAATCTTTTTTGGGAACTGTGAAAAGGTTGGAATATAACTCCTTGCCTCTTTCTCTTAAGGGGACCCTGCAAATGACCCCCAGACCCAGAAGGCCTTGCACAGCCTGCATCAAAAACTATCTTGTAACCAGAGGACACTACCTCCTGAATCCACCGGTCTGAGATGTGGTGCCTCCAGATGTGAGCAAAGTGCTGTAGCCGTCCCCCCACCCTGACGGGCGAGGGCGCCCCATCATGCCTTAGGGGGCTTGGGAGAGGATTTGGGCTTAGGCCCCCAGGAGAAGCCAGGACGTCCTCTGCTCCTATGCCAGGAATCAGCACGAGCCCCCGCGAAGGACACCCCTTTTCCCTGCTTAGCACCACGGTAGGGGAGTGAAAGGGAGCCCTGGCCCCGAAAGGGCCGAGACTGCCGCCTGCGCGGAGGTAACTTACCTCCTTTAGCAAAAAGGTCTAGGCGGTCCCCAAACAGGCGTAGCCCCTTAAATGGAAGCCCAGTAAGGGCCTTCTTTGCAGCATTGTCAGCAGCCCACTGGCGCAGTCAAACCGCGCGGCGTATAGCTACCACCAAGGCAGTTCTCGCACACATCCTAGGCAGATAGGATAACGTTTACAAACACATCACAGTTAGACAGTGCATTAAACGTATCAGGTGGCAAATCATCAGGAGCACCGTCAAGTACACTTCTGATCAGGGCCCTGAGCGCCACAGATGTAATGGCCGAGGCGCAAACCGGGCGCAGCGCCGTTCCCACAAATGCAAAGGCATGGCACGCCAATTGGTCAATGCACCGGTCCTCGGCATCCCGCAGAGTAGTAGAGTCAGGGGATTGCATAATAGAGGTGTTAGACAGCCCTAGAATGGGAGCATCCACCTTCAGGAAAGGGATACTTTCTGTCCCAACTCTTAGGTATACCGGGAAGTCTACTGGGACGTTCCCACTCCTTAAGCACGAGGTTATTGAAATGGGTTTGCTCCGGAAATTCCAAACGAGCCTTAGCAGTATGAAAAAGCTCACCCCTTTGCCTGGGAGCCGCAACAGGGGGAGAGATGGACAAAACCTCAAAAATCTGAACCAGCAGTCTGTCAGTTTCATCCGGGGCCCAGGAGTCACAGCCAGAATCATCATGACCCCTGGGTCTCTCGTCAGATGACCCTGAATCAGAGAACAGCTCCCCTTCGTCCGAGGGGAGTGTAGCCACATAGATGCAAACACTCATCAGACTCCATAGGTAAAAGAGTGGCATCAGGGGTTAAGTGACGCTTTTTAGCGGTGGCCTTACGCGCTAAAGTATTAGCAATCAATTTTTCAACACTGGCCAGTCTAGCAGACACATCAGGTTGAGAATCCCCGCTTGTATGCAATTCAATGGGGGTGAGACTCAAGCTTGGGGGAGTAGGTGAAGTGAGACGAGGTGCAGGCCCAGCCACCGGAGGGGCGGGTTGCAACGTTAGCGCCTGCTGTGCGCAAGGAACACAGATCCGTGCGCTGTCACCGCTGATAGGTGAGACCCCACAAGCTACACAGCCGGGCTTGTCCCAAAGGAACCCCAGTCACATTATCCTGGGATGCCTCCATATGGTGATTAAATGGGAACAATAAGCCAGTAGGGATTGATGCTGTAAGCAACCCTGGATGCCCCAATGACCCGCTAGGGAAGTGGGAGTAATTATACTAGGCCCAACTATCAATTACACCGGGCCGGGAGAAGCCACTGGATTCACCCGTCTGAAAGACACAATGAGAAGAATGGGCATCAAAACCATACACAGTAAGGAATGAGCATAAAGCCGCCCGCGAGGGCACTTACCGCGGTAGATAGAACCGCCACACATGCGCGCGCGACCTGACAAAATGGCACCGAGCGAACCTCGAAGGGCGGGCCAGAGCGGGCTGTGGCGCAGACCGCGGCAAGCCAGGCCCCCGCCCCCCCCCCCCCCCCCGAAGAGTGCGAAGCCCACAGACAAGCAGCCAATGAGAACGCAGAAGTGTCTGAGGTAACGCCGCCGCCCGGCGCGGAACATCCAAATAAAGGAAAAGACGCGCGCGGCGGCCATTGTAATAGTAAAACAGACAAGTCAGCCTGGTGGCTGACACCACTTATCTAGTCAAAACAGACAAAACGCCATATGCACGAATCACTATACACACTCACCCCCCCCCTTCTTTCCCCCCCGAAGGCTACAGGGAAAATGAGGGAGGATGGCGACCCACCGCTACACAGGGCATGTGGCAATAAAGCGGGAGGGGCATCCCATAAAGGCTCACCATCAGCCTATACCGCCTACCCTTTGGTGGGGGGACTGCGGTGGAGCAGCGCTCCATAAGCACGCATGGTGCGCCTACCTTCACCCGACCAGCGCAGCCCAGGCTGGGAGGCACATCACATGAGGAACGGGTGGGAATAGTCCAACAGGGCCGCAGGCTTATAGCCCCACTCACCTGCGAGAGAGTGATAATTTCATGTCTTCGCAGTAAGCACTGCAGAGAAATCTGGGGATTTGTGGGAGGTCCCCGGGTATTTGAGGGGCCGGGAGGAGCCTGTTTTTATATATGTCTGCAGTGCAGCGCCATCTGGCGGAGGATAACCCAAGTGTAAGTAATCTATCTGGAGCAGGACGTACTGTATACTAAGAATAAATTGGTTCATATTTTTATAAAATCACACCTCTTAAGTATCTGAAGAAATGGTGACCATTTGTCCTGCAAGAAGGACCATCAAGCTCACACATGGGTTTTAACAATTTCGATAGTAAGCCACAACTGTATTTTTTTATATTGAATAAAGAGTGGTAAATTACAAACCATCTGCTTTTCCTTGTTCATCATGGCGCTTTACTTGCTGAATCTGCTTTTTAATTTTTTTACTAAGGAGGGAGGATAAAAAAAAAATAGACATCACACAGCAATCACCAAAAGGAAAGGATGTGTAGTTCACTTATTATACAACAAGAAATCTATACCTTTTACTTGACTTGCTGGGCTCCAAACCACTGGCTGGAATCGGGTCAGTTTCTGCGGTGAAAAACATTAAAGTAATAATGTTATAAGGGACTGATTTTAGGGCAATTTTATTATGTGGGGTCAGAGCGAGAGAGAAAGATTTGGAAATCAGAAAATCATATAAGCAAAGTACTGCAAGGCCATCAACTAACTTGGGCAACATTCACACCTGTCCGGCATGCGTTTGCCGCAGGGTTTCCATTTTGCACTTTTGTCGCGTTATTAAAAAAGAATCACCGTTTTTGGTACTATGTCCCGTCTTCCCATCTACTGAATACCATTAAAATCTATATAGCTGCAAAAGCATGCATTAAATATTTCCATGCGATGGCAGCTCCACAGACTTTAATAGGGTATGTTTGGGGCCCCTTGCACAGCACGTGTTTTCTTCTGTTCTGAGCGCTGGAGAGGTCAGAAAGGGGCCATAGAGGTGAAATTGTTGGATTTCATTTGAGATACTGCTGTCTCTGGTGCAAAAACAAACATGCAGTGCCAGGCGAGAACGAGTGCTTATTTCCACGCACCTTTATATATGCTACAACGTATGCAAAATGCAATTGTAGCACAACCCCGATTAGCTCAAGGTTAGTAACATGTAGGCTTAAATATATAGTGAACACAGGCAACAAGAAATACAAATCTGCTTACCCTGAGGTAGAGTAGTTGAGGTTTTCTTTTTTCGAGCAAGTAAGAGAGCACGCAGTGCCTCAGCTCTTTGTTCTAGAGAAGGAACCTGGTCATCAGAGTCAACAGGAACATCAGCTGACGCTGCAGCCTCTTCAGATGAGGAGAGAACAAGAGAGCTGGCCGCTTTGCGGAGCTGGTCTGGGCTAAGCTTTCCTGGAATGCGCCAAAATGATTCCTGCAAGAACACAGGAGTTGAGTAGCAAAGTTACCAGACATCAAAATTAATTAATTAATAAAAAGACGAAAAATACAATTCTGTGATTACGCATCTGTAGAATTGGTATTATGAGTATACAGCACATCCTGCTCCAAAGATGATTCCTTACGGTTGGTTTTACCTCCGCCAGATGGTGCTGGACTGCAGAGACAGCAAAAAGAGGCCCCTCCCGGTCCCTTATATACCCGGGACCTCCCACAATTCCCCAGTATTGAAAAGCAGTCAAAGAGAACCGGGAGAAGCTAAAAGATCAACTAAAAAACTTCAACAAGTACAACAATCCCCATAAGAGGATCCAAAGGATAAAGAAACCAGGGTGGGGTGGAGCAGGATGTGCTGTATATTCATAATACCAATTCTACAGGTGAGTAATCACAGAATTGTATTATTCTAAGTATACAGCACGCCTTGCTCCAAAGATGATTCCTTACAGTTGGGACATCCAATAGCAGTGTCCGTAAATAGGGTGGGATCCCCAAAAAGGCAACCTGCAGAACTTTGCGGCCAAAAACAGCATCAGCTGAGGCCCGAAAATCAACCTTGTAAACAGAAGTCCAAGGTATGAACAGAAGTCCAAGTAGCGGCCTTCTGTTGTTCAACAGAAGCCTGGTGCTGAAAGGTCCAAGAGGCACCAATCGCACGAGTAGAATGAGCAGTAACACGGAAGGGAGGACTCCTTCCCTTAGCAGAGTAGGCCCGACACACAGCCTGACAAATCCATTTGCTAATAGTAGACTTAGCAGGAGCCAAACCCTTCCTGGGCCCAGAAGGGACCACAAACAAGGCATCAGTCTTTCTGAAAGATTCAGTAGCCACCAAGTAGAACTTCAAATTCCTGACCACATCCAAGGAATGCAAAGCCCTCTCCTTTGAGTTACCAGGATTAGGGCACAAGGACGGAAGTACAATGTCCTGATTGAGATGAAAGGCAGAAAATCTGGTTTAAAGCAAAACACCACCTTGTCCTGGTGTCTCTCAAAGTAGGGGGCCTGGATGGAAAGTGCCGCCAACTCCGAAACACGCCTAACAGAGGTGATAGCCACCAAAAAGACAACCTTAAGAGTAAGAATAGACAAAGCAGCCTCATGCACAGGTTCAAATGGAGGGCCCTGAAGGGTAGAGTTCAAGCTCAAATCCCAGACTGGTAACATATGCTTACGAGGGGGACGCACATGAGTAATCCCCTGGAAGAAGGTCTTGACCAGATGATGCTGAGCAAAAGACCTCTGGAAGAAAACAGCCAAGGCAGAAACCTGACCCTTCAGAGTGCTAAGCTGAAGACCCAGATCCAGACCATGTTGGAGGAACTCCAGAATCCAGGGGATGGAAAACACGCGACAGGGAAGGACTTGGACTTGCACCAGTCAATGCCAAATACTATAGTAAATGGAGGAAGAAGACTTCTTTCTAGCCCTGATCAAGGTGTTAATCGCAGCAGCAGCAGACAGCCCCTTTTCCATCAAGATGGATATTTCAGCAGCCAGGCCGTCAAAGCCAGCGTTTGTAAATTGGGATGTCGCAGTCGCCCCTGAGTGAGAAAGTCTGGGTCCAGGGGCAGGGCGTACTGGTCTACTGCCAACTGCACGATGTCTACGAACCACACCTTTCTTGGCCAACGGGGGGCCACCAGAATTGCTGGCACCCTTTCCTAAACCAACTTGCGCAGAACCCTGCCCAACAGGGGGAATGGCGGGAAGACATACAGGAGATGGAAGCCCTGCCAAGACAGGAACAGAGCATCCACCGCCAGAGCCAGAGGGTCCTGAGACAGAGAGACAAAGACTGGTAGCTTTCGATTGTGGCGAGACGCAAAAAGATCCACGTCCGGCAGCCCCCAACAGCGACACAGGGAGTGAAACACTGTTGCTGAGGGACCATTCTCCCAGGCGAGAAGTCCCCCTGCTCAGAAAGCCCCCCTCCAGATTCTCTATCCCTGGAATATACATGGCCGAGATGCAGGGAACATTGTCCTCCGCCCAGGACAGGATCTTGGACACTTCCTCGAGGGCACCCTTGCTCCGGGTCCCTCCCTGATGATTGATGTAGGCAACCACCGTCTGGTTGTCCGAGCGTACCTGGACCGGCCGGCCCCGAAAGTGTGGAGTCAAGTGGGCCAGAACCAACCTGAACGCCCTTAGTTCCAGGACCTTGATAGGGGCGTGGGCCTCCTGAGGTCCCCACAGCCCCTGGAATTTTAGGGATTTCCAGAACCCCCTCAACCCGTCAGACTGGCATCTGTGGTGACTGTCTCCCAGCAGGGGGCCAGAAAGGATCTGCCCCCCAACAGGTTCCTTGAGTCCAGCCACCACAAGAGGGACCGCCGGGCTAGAGGGGACAGGGCAAAGGCCTGGTCCAGAGACAGAGGGTCCATGTCCCACACTGACAAGAGGTGGAGTTGAAGAGGTCTCATGTGGAACTGTGCATAGGGAACTGCCTCGAAGCAGGACACCATCAGCCTCACCAGCTGCATCCCCAGGCCGGATGGAGGGATGAGGACAAGACAGAAGGAACTGAACCTGTGCCTGCAGGGCCTTCACCTTCTGCTAAGGAAGAAAAATCCTGGCCTGAACCGTATCCAGATTCATGCCTTGAAAGGATGCCACCAGGGAGGGTGACAGGGAAGATTTGGGATGGTGGATCACCCAGCCGAATGACTCCAGAATGGTCACCACCCTCTGGGTATCCAGCTCTGCTTGCTGGAGAGACTGAGAAGTAATGAGAAGGTCGTCCAGAAAGGGAAGAATGCGAATAACCCGAGATCTGAGTAGAGCCATCACTCCTGCCAGCACCTTGGTGAAAACTCTGGGAGCTGAAGTGAGACCGAAGGGCAGTGCCACAAATTGGTAGTGCTGATCCTCCAGTGCGAATCTGAGGAATCTCTGATGCCCCTGAAAGACTGGAACATGAAGGTAAGCGTCCTTTATGTCTATAGAGGTCATGAAGTCCCCTGGGCGCATGCGAAAGTGCCTGGGTTTGACAAATTTGTTGAGAAGCTTTAAGTCCAGGATGGGCCTGATAGAACCATCTCTCTTGGGTACTGTGAAAAGATTGGAGTAATAACCCATGCCCCTTTCTGACAGAGGAACCCGACAGACGACCCGAATTTCCATAAGGCTTTGCACCGCTAGGACCAGAGCCTGAGCTGCCAGGGGGTTTTGAGGCATCTGGGATCTGATGAATCTCGGGGGCGGCCAGGCAGCGAACTATCTTGTAACCGGAGGACACTACCTCCTGAATTCACCGGTCTGAGACATGTTGCCTCCAGACATGAGCGAAGAGCCTCAGCCGCCCACCCCCACCCGGATGGGAGAGGGCGCCCCTTCATGCCTGAGGGGGTTTTGGGAGAAGACTTAGGCTTGGAACCCCAGGAGGATCCCGGACGGGCACGTCCTCTGCCTCTTCCCCAGAAGTCCCCCCTGTGCCCTGCAAAGGATACCCCTCTCCCCGACCTGGAACCACGGTAGGAGGGATGAAAGGAACCTGAACCCCGAAAGGGCCAGGACTGTCTCTTACGTTGAGGCAGTCTGCCACCCTTCACAAACAGATCCAAGCGATCACCAAATAATCGCAGCCCCTTAAATGGGAAACCAGTGAGAGCCTTCTTGGCAGCGTTGTCAGCTGCCCACTGGCGCAGCCAGAGGTTCTACCACACATACTAATGGTATCATCCAAGGCAGAAAGGATATAAGCCATAAAAATACAACTCTGAAGTACTCACCTGTAGAGTTGATATTATACGCATACAGCACGTCCTGCTCCCGAATAGTCATAACATGTGGGTAGTCCTCCGCCTCTGGCGCCGTGCACAGCAGACATGTAGAAAACAAGCTCCTCCCGGCCCTACATATACCGCAGGATCTCCCACAAATCCCCAGCATTGAAAAGCAGTGAGAAGAGAAGCCAGGAGGAACCAACCACCCAGAATAACTGGTAGCAATATCTTAATGATAATAATCACCATACAGGGGATCCAGAATCAGTGAAACCAGGGTGGGGTGGAGCAGGACGTGCTGTATGCGTATAATATCAACTCTACAGGTGAGTACTTCACAGAGTTGTATTATTCTAAGCATACAGCACGTCCTGCTCCCGAATAGTCATAACATGTGGGACATCCAATAGCAGTGTCCATAAGCAGGGTGGGATCCCCAGAAAAGGCAAGGCACAGCGGACAGTAAAGGCGCTGTCACCTGCAAAACTTGCAACAGGCATGACAAGAGCAGAGGCTCCAACATCAGTCTCATAACAGAACCAAGAAGGTATGAACAGAGACAGGCCATAAGTCAAGTAATTGAACTAACAGAGAAAAGAACCCTGGTACTGAAGGGTAAGTGATACCCAAGCACCCATGATAACAGAGTAAACAGTAACGGGGAAGAACGCTCCCCTGAAGGAACAAAGGTCAGTGTAGTGACCCAACCAGCTCACAGGCAAGGAAGCCTTGTGGCAACTCTTGTAACACCCCCAAGGGTAACAAAAAACAGGGCACCCGACCAAGGCGGACATACAGACTTTTAACTACCAGGAAGCCAAGGCTTCCCCAGGATCAGAGAACATCCAGAAGGATCGCTCCAAGGCGCTGGCATAGATATCAGGCGCATACCTAAGGAGGCGCCCGTAGATTCCAAGAACAGCAGTCCCCCTAAAGGCCAAGAAGGCCGGCATGGGGAGAAGTGCAAAACCTGAAGAGGGATGTAGGCCCTCACAAGTAGTAGTATTAGTAATCAGCCCATGGCTATACAAAGGGTCTGAACCAAGGGTCCAACAGACCACCTGGGCCAGAAGCCCAGGCTAAAGGGTACACCCCCAGGCATGGGTTACCTGTAGCTGTATATAGCTGTACATGTATATGAGTATACATAGCGTCAGGGAAAAATTAGCCAGAACCATCGTCTCAGGCCCAAGTCTGACGGAGTCAGGAGGCCCCAGAAGAGTGGTCTGGCCTCCAGGACAGCTGATACCGTATCCAGGCAGTATCCCCAGGAAGTCAGGCAGGGTAACAGAGAGAGGTTTCATCCCCACAGGGACTTATGGAACTACTGGGGAGGTGCAGTTAAGCAAACCCAAAGAGAATACTCTACAAGGGTGACAGAACCAGACTCCTGTAGGAAGGTCAAGACAGGCCTACACCGTCAGAGTTCCCAGATGGGGAGCCAACCCCAATTTAAGCTGTAATGGCTTTAAGGCCCTGGGAACCGATAACGTCTCACAGGGAAGAGACTAAGGCCCATGCCAGTCAATATGGGAACCACCAAGCCATTATAGGTGGAGTAAAGGGAAGCTGGGGAGCCCCCAAACCTCCACTCATACTAAGTCACCCAGAAGATGAGACCCGCCCCCAAGGGGCCATTAGCAATCAATCCCCAGGCAGGAGGCCTTTGATCGGAAACGGGAAGAGACCTGATAAGGGCAGGACCGCACCCCAACAGGGATATTCCGCAGCCCTCAGCAGAGGCGTCTGCGAGCCATTATTCCCAAGGCCGCCTAGGCAATAGATCCCAAGGGACTCACTATCCGGCCAGCCGTGCACAGAACCCGAAGGTAGGTTGATGAAAGGAAGGCATATGAAATAATAAGGCTAAGCCTAAATACTCAGGTCCACCGACAGGGTCCAGAATATCCTGGGACAGTAGGGACAAGGGCAGAGGCCCTGTGTCAGAAGGGAGACCCCTCAGAGCCACTCTAGGCTCCCTGGGCAACCCGGGATGGCAAAACCTGGCGCTAAGGGCATCCATAGAAGCGAATACCGCTGAGAAGCGGGGGTGGGGGGTTGGGTAGAACCCCACCCAGGCCAGGGCCAGGGACCTTCCAGGGGTAGCAACCTGTCACAATCTTTAAACCAGCATTAAAAACATGCCATTGTCTTTCAACAGGCCAGGAATCCCTCATGAACCGACCGGTCCTGAAGGAGGGGGAGGCCCACCATAAAGAATCAAAGGGGGGCCACCGTTTCAGCGAGCCCAGCAGATAAGATGGACCCTCTAAGGGCCCAACCTAGAACCCCGTGGGTCGTGGGAGAGATTTGGCTCTCCCTTTCCAAACCTGCTAGACTTGGTACCCAGGGGGACCATACTCTAGGAGATGCTAGTAAGAAAGGGAGGTGCCCCCTGAGGGGGCCCTTGCATATGGGAAGTTCCAGAGGAACCACCTTACCAAGAAGGTCTGAGCACAGACCAAGCACCGGGGTGCTGGGGCATATGAAGGTTTAGTAACCTACTGCGCCGAAGAGCCCGGGGGCTCAGTATATAAATGACGTCATCTTGATGTGCCACCGGCAGGCCCACCAGCTGCCATCCCGCTTGGTGAAGGCAAGGTGCAGGTAGAGGGGGGCAGAGCCCCCGTAACCAGGGGTCCCCTAATGCCAGAGAAGAAGGCAGCAAGCCTGAACCGATTTCCCGCGACGGGAATAGTGTATAAGTGAGGGGATGGGGTATTTAAGCAACCATGCAGTAGCTTCCAGGGAACACTGTCGGCCAACCGACCCACATTGTCTGATGCAGAGGCGGGGAGTAAGGAAGACGACCCGGTAGGTCCCAAAGCCAAAGCCCCACCTCCGGCGTGTCCCCAGACCCGCCAGGCTAGTAGCCTGGGCACGAAGGGGGGTCCCTACAGCGCCTCAGGCTGCAGGGTTGATCCTGTGACACTGACTAGAATAGTCTTTGGCATGCAGCAGACCCCAGAGAAGCTGAGAAGGGCTAGAGCTTCGCAAGAGGCCGAATCCCCCCCCCCCACACGCAGGGGCCCGTGACCTAGGACAGATATGTCATATATGGATTACTTGCAAAGGTAGAATAGCTAGGCCTGCCATAGGCCCATGGGGTCCAGACTACCTCGTACTGATGAGGGGGGAGGATGGAAAAAATGTATAGGGGCCATGGCCCCATACCGTTGAGGCAATTGAAAAAGGCGCGCCCAAAACTGCAGGCCCAGTCCGGCCTGCGCCAGGTTCAGAAGGGAGAGCAGGGGCTAAAAACACCCTGACAGGAAACGGAGGGGGGGGGGGGGGGGGGGGGGACCGCCAGCGAGAACCCATCCTGAGCCCAGGTGGGTTACATCCCGGAACCGCCAGAAGGAGAAGGCATATTCCTGGATGTGAGACAGCTGTGCAGTCGCCCCCTCGCCCAAACGGGTGAGGGCACCCCTTCATGCTTGCGAGGTTTTGGCAGATTTGGACTTGGTCCTGCCAGAAGGCCCAGGGCGCTGTCTGCCCGCGCCATGCTGGAAATCCACACCGAACAACTGGAAACACACCTCAGATTCACGTTTAACACTAACGTAGGGAGGTGGAGGGGTGACCCTGCCTCGTGGAGGCCGGAGCGGCCTTCTGCGGAAGGGTGCTATAGCCTTTTTGCCAAAAAGTTCCAAGCGGGCCCCGAATAACCTCCGTCCTCTGAATGGAAGGCAAGTGAGAGCCTTTTTTGTAGCTCCATCGGCGCCCCACTGTCGCAGCCAGACCAGGTGGCGAATGGTTACCGCAAGTGCTGAGCTCCTAGCACACATCTTAATGGTGTCATCCAGTGCTGATAGAATAAACTTCACAAAGGCTTCGCAGTCTGATAGGGCACTAAACACCCCCCAAGGAAGATCCTCAGGGCGGTGATCCAGTATCTTTCTGACAAGAGTCCTGGCGGCCACCGCAGTGATGGCCGCGGCACAAACCGGGCGCAGGGCCGTCCCAGCACACGAGAAGGCGTGTGAGGCCAGTCTGTCAATGCGCTGGTCCTCAGCATCCCGAAGGGTACGATAAAAGGGGGCAGTCATAAAAGGGGGTTTGTGACCCCTATAACCGGCGCGTCCACCACCAGGGGAGCTGACCATAAATTGACCACATCAGGGGGAAAAGGGTACTTCCATTCCCAGACCCCTGGAATCCCTTTAAGCTTCCCAGGCGATTCCCATTCCTGGGATATAATATTCTGGAAATGTTCCTGTTCTAGGAACTCCAAGTGCGGCAGCGCTATATGGAAAGTCTCCTTTTTAGGCTTGGGAATCTCCCCAGGAGGGGAAATTGACAAGACCTCAAAAATCTTGATCAGGATTTCATCCGTATCACACAGACCCCAGGAGCCAGGCTCTGATTCCTCACGGCCCGCGGGCATCCCATGGGAGGAGCCCGCGTCTGAGAATAGCTCAGCTTCCTCAGAAGGGTCAGGGTCCTGCATATCAGCAGAATCATCGGTATCGTTAGGGACCGGAGAGCCAGGAGGCGTCAGGGACCGCTTTTTACCAGGGCCCATACGCTCCGCCAATCCAGAGAGCCCCTGCTCCGCCGTGGGCAACGCTCCCGGCACCTCTTGCAGGTCATCCCCGCTGGAGTGGGACTCATCATGAGCGATGTTTGGGAGCGGGGAGAGTGGGTGTGAGGAAGGGAGGATCCTCTGTTAGCAAACCTGCCTGTTCTGCACACTGTCCGCAGACCTGTGCCCTTTCGGCCTCAGCCACACACTGCACACAGCCGGTCACGTCCCGGAGGGACCCCGGTTCCATAATTGTGAAATGCCTCCATATGGTGATTTTTATGCAGTATAACGCAGGGAATTATGCAATAAGCAACCCTGGATGGCCCAACCCGCTAGTAATGTGGGAGAATTTGTAAAGAGGACGCGTTTTAATATATGTTAGGCCGGGGGCCGGTAACGAAGTCTTGGCTTCTGAAAGACACAATGGGACAAGGGGAGAGGAGTCAGTGCCATGCTCTGTTTGAAAAAACCTAGAAATCATACCGCCCCGGAGGGCACTTATATGACCGAGGGAGGAGACGAGCCACACCACGCGCGGGAAGATAGAGAAAATGGCGCCAGCGAACCTCGAGGGGAGGGCCAGGCCAGGCTGTGACGCAAGGCGCGTCAGGCCGAGTCTCCGCCTCCCCCAAAGAGCGCGAAGCTCTAACCGACAGAAAGGGTAGAACAGAGGGGAATTAGTATACGTCTCATGCCGACATGCTGAATGAAGCTGCCGAGCAGCAGATAGTTAGTAAAAAAGCCAGCGCACGCTGTATAGCGAGGCGCGACACTGACCCCCTAACTCAGGAACCGAAGTCTAAAGGTGAAATAGCACTAGGGCTGCCACACATACCCCCCCCCCCTTCTTTTCCCCCCGAGTTACGGGAGGAAGTGAGGGGGAAGCTGACGGTGTCCGTGGACTAATTTTGTGAGGGGCACGGGCAAAATTGCGGGAGGGGCATCCTCTAGAGGCTCACCATCGGCCTGACCGCCTACCCTATGGAGGGGGATTGCGGTGGAGCATGGCTCCATTCAGCACACCAGGTGCTACCTACCTTCACCCGACCTGCGCAGCCTAGGCTGGGAGGCATATTTCTTCTGAAGAGGACGGGTGGAAATAGTCCCACAGGACCTTGGGCCGTAAGGGCCCGATCGCCTGCGAGAGCGTGATACTTCATGTCTTCGCAGTTCCAGCACTGCAGAGAAATCTGGGGATTTGTGGGAGGTCCTGCAGTATATGTAGGGCCGGGAGGAGCTTGTTTTCTACATGTCTGCAGTGCACGGCGCCGGAGGCGGAGGACTACCCACATGTTATGACTATTCGGGAGCAGGACGTGCTGTATGCTTAGAATAACCTCACAATGCGAAAGGGCCTGAAACTCTGCACTAGAAGTATCATCAGGGGCACCATCCAACACATTCTTAAGCAGAGTCCTAACAGCTACGGCCGTGATAGAAGCACAGACAGGGCGCAGAGCAGTCCCCACACAGGCAAAGGCATGGGAAGCCAGCTGATCAATGCGCCGGTCCTCACCAGTCTTCAGGGTAGTAGAATCAGGGGAATGTACCACAGAGGTGTTAGACAAACCCAAAACTGGAGCATCCACTTCAGGAGGGGCTGACCAACGTTTAAAGTGGACCATCACCCTCGGGTGATCGGCCCGGGAATCTATAAGATTCCCGGGCCGATCACCTCCCTCCCAGCAGGACATCCGAGATCGGGATGTCCCACGGGGCGAAACCCCCCCAAAACCCCCAAACCCCCTTAGCCGCCGCCGCCTCCCTCGCGCCCCTCTAGGCGTGCGCGCCCCCGCGCCGGCCATCTGTGAATGGCCCCGATCGGGGGTGCCCCACCGAAGTGGACCAAGACCCAGGATAGTCAAAATCCTGGGTGTTGGTCCACTTTAACCACCTCGGCGGTAAAATGGATCTCTCTTATCCCAGCTCTTAGGTACTCCGGGAAGTCTGCTGGGACCTTCCCACTCCTTAAGAATGAGATTATTGAAATGGGACTGTTCAGGGAACTCTATCCGCGGCTTAGCGGCATGAAACTATTCCCCCTGCTGCCTGGGGGCCGCAGCAGGAAGGGAGATAGAAAGAACTTCAAAGATCTGAGCCAAAAGTCTATGGGTCAGAGCCGGAATCAGCATAACCCTTAGGCTGCTCATCAGATGACTGAGTCCGAGAACAATTCCCCCTCAAGGGGGGGGGGGGGGGGGGGAATAACCAGCCAGATCAAAGAATTCCTCCGCCTCCATAGGGAAAATAGACACACCAGGCGCCAAATGCCGCCTCTTAGCAGAGGCCTTACGGGCCGTAGTATTAGCAATCAACTTCTCAATGCTAGCCAATCTAGAAGACACATCAGGTTGAGACTCCCCAATGGTATTCAGCTCACTGGGAGTCAAATTCAAGCGTGGAGGGGTAGGCGAAGCCATAGGGGGCGCAGGCCCAGCCACCGGTAACCCAGAGTGTAGCGCAAGCACCTGCTGGGCACAGGGTACACAGATCGCACATCGTCACTTATAGGGGATACCCCGCACGCCACACACAGCCGGGCTTGTCCCGAAGGAACCCCAAGCCCAATATCCTGGGAAGCCTCTATATGGTGATTACAGTGGCACACTAGGCCAATAGGAATTACGGTATAAAAGCAACCTGGGATGCCCCAATAGTCCGCCAGGGAAGTGGGAGGATTTTTGCAATTAGGCCTCTAATAAAGTTTTGAAAACTAATAGAGGGGGTAGGACTGGGAGAAACCTCTTATACAGCTTTTCCCGCCTGAAGACATAAACAAGACACCCCATGAGCGTACAGCAATAAAACTCGAGATAAAAGATAAGCCCGCCTGGGCACTAAAGGACCGCGGAGGAGAGACACCAATCACGGAGCACAAGGGACCAAAATGGCGCTGAGGGTACCTCAAGGGGCGGGCCGCGAGGAAGGTGACCTGGAGCACGCCAACCAAGAGGCTCCACCCCCCCGAAGAGCGGGCGTCAGCGGTGGCAAATACAAAAAAAAAAAGCAGGGGGGCGTGGCTTGACATGGCGCCGTGAGGACGCGTGTGAGGGGAGCTCCGCGCTAATCTATTGACCGTGCCACTCAGGCGTTCCTGCAGAGCCACAAATTACCCATGCCCAGGAGGGGAAAGGGAAGGGGAGCAACCAGGAAGCTCCGAGAGCGCCCCATTCCCTCATTTTTCCGTGCCCGGGAGGACGGGGCGCCGAGCGTGGAGGGACCCAAGATGGCGGCGGGACGTGAGGGAGTGAGCGGCGCGACCACCCATCCTACCTGCGCTGCCCGGAACGAGCCCGACGGTCCATCGGAGAGAGAAGCCCAGCCGGCGAGTCCAGGTGAGCTCCCCGCACTGTCGGCGGCGGGCGGGAGCGGAGTGTGCGACCCGACGGGGAGGGCGGGGGGTCCCCCCCCCCCCTGACGCCATTGCCGGGTGACGGCTGTGAGGGACGCGACCCGGCTGCTGTGAGCAGGGACTCCCCCGCTTCGTTAGGCGGGGAGAGCGGAGTGAGCACGGCCGCACCCGGCGGGAGAAGCTACATCGTGGTGGAGGCCCAGGTCCATGAAGCGGCGGACAGGCGCAGCGGGAGTACCGGAGGACCACCCGGCGGCGCAATGACAGGTGACCCACAGGGAGACAGGAGTGGGGGCTCCGACCGGATTGGGGGTCAGGTGGGGCTACAGCCACATGAGGCCCGTAATAAGCCAAACCAGAGCCCTTGGGACCACCACGAGGGCCACCGTTCAGTGGGGACGCGGCGCGGCACTCACCCGAGTCCTTGACTTTCTCACCCGGGCCGGGAGGTTCGTCGGACGCTCCAACGCCTCCAGGGAGCCCCGCCCTACCTTGGGGGGACCGATCCGAAGCGGCCCCAGTCGCGGAGCTGTGCAACTACCAGCCTTGGGTCCCACATGGTCAGCCGCCGTGTGGGGGACGCGGCCGCCTCTCCTCAGCTCGGGGCGATATGGCATCTTCTCTCCCTGCTTTATTCCGCTCAGCTGAGCGAGACCCCCACATCCCTGGAACCGGATCTCGTAACGGGAGCACACCCCTACACAGCCCCAGGCTTCCGGAGTACGACCAGGGTGCATGCCCGTCTATCCCGCTGGATCTCTTGTCGCAGGTGGTAGCTGAGGCGGTAAAGGTCAACATCAAGGAGGCCCTGTGTGGGCTCCCTACCAAAGGAGACTTTGATGGCTACGTATCCAGAATGGAGGGGGCTTTCAAGAAAGAGTTGACGGCCCTACAGGGAGCGGTGACGGAGGTCTCGCTTAGAGTGGATGGCGTTGAGAACTCGCATGGGGCTCTGGCGGCCCGCGTGGCGGCCCTGGAACAACAGCAAGAAGATAGCAAGCGTCATGTGTCCGACCTTCTCCTTGCACATGATGATGTTGAGAATCGTAACCGCCGGAACAACCTCCGCATACGGGGGATACCTGAATCCGTGGAGCCCCGCGATCTTGCGGCAGCGATAACATCTATCTTCAACGAGCTGCTGGAGCTTCCCAGTACCAATGGCATTGAGCTTGACCGAGTGCACCGCGCGCTAGGCCCACGCCCTGCGGACCGCGACAGGCCCAGAGACGTTATATGCAGAGTCCACTTCTTTAAAATTAAGGAAGAGATCACCCGTCGAGCCTGGGAAAAGGGTCCTGTCGCGTTTCGGGGTGCCCAGGTGATCGTCTTGCAAGACCTGTCCCGTAGGACCTTGCAGATGAGGAGACTCCTAAAGCCATTGCTTGAGTTGGTCCAGAGTCGGGGAGCCTCTTACCGCTGGGGCCATCCCTTTCAGCTGAGAGTGCGGAGAAATGGTGACCTCTTTGTTCTGAAATCCCCAAGCCAGCTTCGGGACTTGTTTCGCTTTCTGGAGACTGCTCCGATAGAAATCCCTGACTGGACTGCACCGGACCTCCCCGCTGTCGGGGGTCGTCCGCCGCGGGGAGCGGGCGGCCCTATTCGAGGAAGAGAAAACAGACGGGGTCGCTGATGTCCCCGCTGTGGTGCCTTGTCCCTCCCTGTGCCGGTTAGTCCCGCGACCCAATGATTTACAACGTGGGAGTGGGCGACCGGGGCAGGCGAGGCGGGTGAAGTAGTGGCACGACAATCTGTCTTGGCGCGACCTGCTAAAGTTGCTGTTGGCCGGGCCCCCGGCGGGCGACTCACCCTGGGTGGGTTGTCGGTCGGATGCACGGAGTTAAGTTGAGTTAAAAGTTATGTGGCATCTCGGCGCGCCGCCCCACGCGGATGGGCCGCTTTGGTCTCTTCGCGCCGGGCGGGGAGCGAGGCCACGAGACCCCTCCTTATACCTTTCTATGGGAATGTTGTTTATGGATATGTTGTTGATGCCTCGTTATTGACTTCCCCATGTGTATGTGTGCGTGGGTCTGGACCGTATCTGCCTGAGCGGAGTTGTGCGGCCGGCCGCTGATCGGCGGCTAGGTAGAGCTGCGCGACCATACTCGCGGTAATGCTCCGCCGTTTTTTGATGTGTCAGCACCGCGGTCCTCACCCGACATACCATATGCATCTTCCTCTTCGCCTTAGAGTGTAGTAGTCTGGAAAGATTTTGTTATGGCGCGGATCTCCCCCCGCGATCCGCGACTCTTGTCCTCTTCGCCCTCACTTTACCGGTGCACCCCTCCGGGACGACTTTAGTCCTCGCGGACGGGAAAGCAGAAGCGGACTGTCCCCCTTTTCCTTATTTAGGGAGATAGAGTGCAATTTCACTGCTCTCCGCTAAAAAGCGCCAATTTTGGAACACGTAACCCGTGATCCACTGGTTGACTATAATTTAGTCACTTTTTTGCTCTTTTTTCGTGTGTCCCCCAGCCACTTGCCCCCAGTGTTTTACCCCTGTCCCCATCCCCTACTTCCCTTGCTAGTCCCCTACAACCCCCGAGGTCCCAGCAGCTACCTTATTTTGCACCTCCTGCTTAGATTCCGTTCACAAGGTATCACTCAACATGGGTCCGCTGAAAGTTGTGTCGCTGAATGTCAAAGGCCTTAACACGCCAGAGAAGAGAACAATATTGTGGCAAGAGTTAAGGAGGTATAAGGCTAAAATAATTTTCATTCAGGAAACTCACTTCAAAAGAGGGGCCACTCCGAAGCTAAACAGTAAATATTTCCCACACGTCTTTACCAGCAGCTCCTCGGAGGGCAAGAAAAAAGGGGCGGCCATTTTGATAGCGAGAGACATCCCATTTTTGCTGACGGATTCCTGGGCTGACGAGTCGGGGAGAGTGGTCATGGTCAAGGGTGCAATTAACCAGAAGCAGTACACCCTGATTTCGATTTATGCTCCCAACCGGGATCAAGTTCAGTTCCTCAGGCAGACGTTGGACAGGGTTGAAAAGTTCGCGGAGGGTGAGCTGATCCTGGGCGGGGACTTTAATCTCCCGATTGACCCTCTCATCGACATCTCGGCAGGCAGGTCTACGATTTCCCAACCAGCTTTGAGAACCCTGCGGAAGAAGCTGCATGGCTTGCAGTTGATAGACGCATGGCGGATTAGAAATCCCACAGCTAGGGACTACTCGTTTTATTCAAAGGTCCATGGGACCTATTCCCGAATCGACTATCTCTGGGTCTCCCATAGTTTGCTAGAGAGAGTTGCGGGTGATGGCATCTACCCCACTTCCTTTTCTGATCATGCCCCGGTCTATCTGGACCTGGACATAGTAAATAGGCCCCCCTCCCCCTTGACCTGGAGGCTGAATGAATCCCTACTACAGAACTCAGTGGTCCTGCGGGATGTAAGGGAAGGTCTCGCCTCGTACTTTAAAGAAAACGATAACGGAGAGGTCTCCCCCTTGATCTTGTGGGAGGCTCATAAGAGTGTTATCCGGGGTATCTTGATTAATCATGCCTCGCGCCTGAAAAAAGAAAACGCGGCTTTGTTAGTGAAGCTGTCAGAAAAGGTCAGTGCTCTGGAGCTCTCCCATAAACGATCAGAGGCGGCGAAGGTACTAGGTGAGCTCACGCAGGCGAGGGCCGCCCTTAACGCACATTTGAGACAGAAAGCCAAACGTGATTAGAAGGTGTAAAAGGAGTTATTATGAGTATGGCAACAAAAACAGCGCTCTCCTTGCGAGAGCCCTCAAGCAACAGCAGGCTCAGAACTTCATAGCGGAGATTATGGATGACACCTGTCAGGAGAGGAGACACACCTCAGACTCTATAGCATGTACGTTCAGGAACTACTATGCGGGTCTCTATGGGCGGGGGGGGAGATACATTAGGATCAAAGCTGATGGAGAGGATTAAGCAGTACCTGACGCGCTCCAATATGGCAAAGATTACGGAGGAGGCTGCGGCCTTAATTGAAGCTCCAATTAACACAGGGGAGCTGGCTGAGGCCATTAAGCGTACCCCGGTGGGGAAGGCGCCGGGGCCTGATGGCTTCACGTCCAGATATTATAAGACTTTTGAGCCTGTATTGGGTCCTCGGTTGGTGAGGGCCTGGAACACGATACTAGACGTGGGGAACCCGGGAGCCTTCTCATGCAGAGACCTGGAGGCACACATCACGGTCATTCATAAGTCTGGAAAGGATCCGTTGTCCTGTAAAAGTTATAGACCCATCTCTCTGCTTAACGCGGATATGAAGCTTTACGCTAAGATCCTGGCTAATAGATTGGCCCCATTAATCCCTCACCTGGTGCACCTGGACCAGACGGGGTTCGTACTCCATAGAGAGGCCAGGGACAATGTGGTTCGCGCCATAAACATTATACACGCGGCCAGAGTCTCAGGGGTCCCCCTGATGCTCCTCTCCACAGACGCCGAAAAGGCGTTCGACAGGGTGAGCTGGCCCTTCCTGAGGGAGTCCCTCCGGTATATTGGCCTGGGGGACAACATGAGACGGCTTATAGAAGCATTATACACTACCCCATCGGCACGAATTAGAATTAATGGCCACCTGTCGGACCCGGTGTGGATTAAGAATGGCACCCGTCAGGGCTGTCCCCTCTCGCCCCTCCTCTTCGCCCTTACACTCGAGCCGTTCCTATGCATAATTAGAAATGATCCCGATATTCAAGGATTTGTCTCCCGCGAAGGTACCCATAAGGTCGCAGCCTACGCAGATGACCTGCTCTTCTTTATCACCAACCCCTCAGTGACAGTCCCGGTCCTTATGAGGGAATTTGAGATTTATGGGAGGCTCTCTTATCTGAAAATTAATTTTGACAAGTCCGAAGCAATGAATGTCACCCTACAGGGTGATACAGTTGAGACCCTGCGTCGGTCCTTCACCTTCAGGTGGGCCAAGGCCTCAATGACATATTTGGGGACCCAACTGCCGTGCTCCTTGTATAATATAGTGCCCCTGAATTTTACTCCCCTGGCCAGAAGAATTAAGATTGACCTGGAGAGATGGGACCTTCCCACGTTCTCCTGGATGGGGAGGGTTAATATAGTTAAGATGACGATCCTGCCCAGACTGCTGTATCTGTTCCAGGCCCTGCCGACCCGAATCCCTGCTGGTTTCTTTTTGGACCTTAGCAAGTCCCTCATGAGCTTTATTTGGAACAAGAGGCGACCAAGACTAGGGAAGCGCACGCTATGTAGGCCCAAGAACCAGGGGGGTATGTCACTGCCGGATATTAGGTTATATTGGGTGGCCTCGCATTTGCAGAGGACATGCGAGTGGGCAACATGTCAGGACACAAAAAGGTGGGTCCAGTTGGAGCGTGGTGCGGCCCTCGCTCCGCCGGAGGTTTCCATGTGGGGCAGAGAAGCTATACCCTTAGAGCTAAAGAGACACCCAACCATTGGAGCGACTATGTGGGCCTTTAGACAGTATAGGCACTACTCTAGGATCTCCCCGTGGCCCTCCCCCATGGTGCCCATTGTTGATAGCCTCCTGTTGGCCCCGGGTTCGTCCAGGGCGGGTCTCAGGGGCTGGGGTGGATTATCCCAGTTGCGAGCGGGGGATCTGATTACTGTGAACGGGTGGACTTCACTGGCGGACTTGAGGGTCAGGTGGGAGAGGTCGGACCTTGATCCCTGGACTCTGGTTAGATTGCAGTCCTTTGTAGCTGGACAGGGGTTGAAGAGGGAGAAGTGTAGACCTCATACTGACCTTGAACGGATCTGCCTAGGAGAGATACCGAATGACCACTTGATCTCCAAATTGTACTCGCTGCTGGTGGGGGAACGTGACGGTCCCCCGTCGTTCTGGAGGGATTGGGAGGCGGACCTGGGAGTGGAGCTAGACGAGGAGCAGAGGGAGAAGATTGCATCCCTCGCTCACGGGTCCTCTATCGCCACCAGAGTGCAGGAGTCCAATTATAAGATATTATCCTGCTGGTACTATACCCCAGACAGACTAAACAGAATATCGGCTTCGGTGGATCCCCAGTGCTGGAGGTGTGGGACCGAGCGGGGTACACTAATACACATTTTTTGGTCTTGCCCCAAGCTTCGTGAATACTGGAGGGGGGTGCTGGCCATTATTTCTCAGCTTACTGGAGACCCAGTCCCCACTGACCCGGCTCAGGTTCTACTGCACTTGACGAATCGCCCGATTAGCAAATACAAGAAATCCTTGTGGGCACATCTGTTAAATGCTGCTAAATTGGTGATCCCGAGATTTTGGAAGCAAAAAAGAGCCCCCACGGTGAGGTACTGGGTTATGGAGGTGCTGAGCATCTCTGAAATGGAGGATCTCACCTTGGCTATGCAGGAGAGGGAGGATCAGTATAGGCGCACGTGGATGCCCTGGTTGATTTACCAAGAATCTGAAGAGTTCAAACAGGCCTTTGAACTGTGATCGACTCTGATGTGCCTGGTAAATGATGTAGAGGAGTTATCCCTGCCCCCCCCCCGCCCCTCCTTATGGCCCTGATGGAAACATCATGAGGTCTTTGCTGGTGATCTCCCTTCCGGTCTCCAAGCTCATCTGAACCATACACCCGTGAACGTGAGCAAAGCGATGACCTTTTAGCTGCTTTCCTGTCCCCCCCCCTTGACAGACCCTTTGCCCTTTTACCCTACCTTCATTGCCTAAATGTATATTGTTTGTATTGTATGATGTATTTGTATTTTCCCCTTGTATGCTATATGTGAAATTCCTTAAATAAAGAGTTTAAAAAAAAAAAAAAAAAAAAAAAAGCACACCATGGAGAATGACAGTGCTAACCAGGGTCCAGAACCCTAAGACAAGTATAAGTATTACAAGCAACAAACAGTCTGATTAAATGACATAGCAAGCATTAGGAGGGGTCTAAAAAATAAATGTGTGAAAAATAAACCAGTAGATCCAACAAGCTCCAACGGTCCTGCCAGACTGCACTGTGACCTTAAACCGGAAGTGCAGGCGGGGCATCCCCTGTCCGTTAAACTGGGGAAATCTTACCTTTGTCCTTGTTCCTCCAGTGAAACAGAGCAAAGCGATTGGCTGCTGTGGCCTGCTCCATTCTTCGTATCCAGCCGTCAACCATGACCGCGGCTGTCAATCACAGTGCCCGATTTCGCGGGGGGACAGAGATGAAAGGGAAGCTTTCTGCAGTTTACCAGGGTTAATGTGCAGGGGGACACCGGCAACCGGGATGCCCCCCTGTGCTAGAAACACCACCCATGGCAGTTAAGGCTTAAGGATCTAATTCTGGGCACTAATGAAAGAAATACCCCCGCCCCGCAAAAAAAAAAAAAACCCACTTACCTGCTCATTGGCTGGTGGACGAATTCCAATCTTTTTTAATAGCTTCTGGAATGTTTTGTTTTCCATGGCATCCTCATTGTCTTCGGTGAGTGGTACCAGAGGAATTGACTGCGAAGATCCTTTAATGAGGGAAATTCATTAAAAAGCTTAAAAGTGATATGCTCAAACATACAAAGAGGTTGCATATGTCTATATGTTAAAACAGAGTTAAACCTTTATAATCACCTTTGCTCTTTAACTCATGCAAGAAAGCTCACTTAAAGAGGAGCATCAGAAGTCTAAGACTTCAAGGCCATCCGAGTCCCACTTTCTGGGGCATTCCAAACTGGGATGCCGCACTGTGTGAAAACTCCTGGGTCACCCTAACTTCCTACCTCTTCCTGACCCCTCGCTGTACCTCAGGCATACCTGTGGCGCGCACCCACGCCAGGTCTTTCTGAATTTCCCATAGCTAGGCGATCGGGGATGCATCCGATGGCACGCTTGTGTTGCTCGGTCCTTTTGACTCTGCCTACTGCACAACAGCTGTGCGACTAGCAGTGGCAAATGGACCCGAGCAAAATGAAGCATGCCAAGCAGCTGAGAAACCCACGTCCGCACCATAGGGGTGGCGAGTTTCCTTGCCGATCTGTGTGGATACACACATCGTTTCGAGATGACTAAACTGTTTGCCAGGGCCTTTTATTTTTAGTAATTTTTAGTTTCTGATAAAATCTTCCAATTAGTAGTAAGTAATGTCTGTTGAAAAAGGGGTTTACAAAAAATATGTACTATAGAAGTTACACTGGATTCAGCCCCCATAATGCACTAGTGCCTAATGCACTTTGTTGTAACCACTTTGTCACACGGAAAAAGAATAACTGGTATTACAAAGTATTCTATTAAAATTACCATTTTTATACATGACTGAGAAGAGCCCTTTTCTCTTCCTGCATTTTGTTTATCTAAAAATACCATTTTGTGATTACTCACCTGTAAAATGGGTATTATAAGTATGTCACACACCCCGCTTCAAGACATTCGTTACATGTGGGTATACTGACCTGTAGATGGAGATCTTGCAGAGATGTCAATAAAAAATACCATTTTGTGAGTACTCACCTGAAAAATGGGTATTGTCAGTGTGCCACACACCCCGCTTCCCCTTTAATTCTTCACGATTGGGTTACTCACCGCCAGGTGACGCAGTTGCAGAGAGGAAGTCTTGTAACGAGCCCCCTTCCGGCCTATATGTACCTGGTACCTCCCACTTAACACCAGTGATTTAAAAAGCAGAAAGACAAGGTACCAGTAATCTAAAAGGTAACCTCAAAATAAAGAAAAGCTTCACCATATAAAGGAACCGGGATACCGAAAAGGGCGGGGTGAAGCGGGGTGTGTGGCACACTGACAATATCCATTTTTCAGGTGAGTACTCACAAAATGGTATTATTCTCAGTGTGCCACACACCCCGCTTCCCCTTTAATTCTTCACGATTGGGACATCCAAAAGCAGTGTCCACAAGGGATGGGTATCCGAAGGCAAAAATGAAGCATAACTTAAATGACTGCAGTCTGCAGAACTTTGCGGCAAAAACAGCATCCGCTGAGGCCCGCACATCAACTTTGTAAAACTTAGAAAAAGTATGAACAGAAAACCAAGTAGCGGCCTTACAAACTTGTTCAACAGAAGCTTGGTGCTGAAAAGCCCAAGACGCTCCAACGGTGCGAGTAGAATGAGCAGTGATACGAAAAGGGGGAACTTTCCCCTTAGCAGAATAGGCCTGACGTATCCATTTGCTAATGGAAGATTTGGACGGTGCCAAACCCTTCTTAGGCCCACAGGGCACAACAAAAAAGGCATCCGTTTTAGGAAAAGGAGACGTAATAATCAAATAGTACTTAACACAGTGTACAACATCCAAACAATGCAAAACCCTCTCTTTGTCATTCTTAGGATTAGGACACAAGGAGGGAAGAACAATATCCTGATTCAAATGAAAAGCAGAAACAACCTTAGGAAGAAAGTCTGGCTTGAACCGAAAGACCACTTTATCCTGATGCCTCTCAAAGTAAGGCGCCTGAATAGACAAGGCCACCAACTCCGAGACACGCCGGACCGAAGTGATAGCTACCAAGAAGACAATCTTCTGAGTCAGGGTAGACAAAGCAATATCTTGCAAAGGCTCAAAAGGAGGAGCCTGAAGAGCAGAAAGAACCAAATTCAAGTCCCAAACAGGGAGTAATGGTTTCCTGGGAGGCCGCACATGCGTAACCCCCTGGAAAAAAGTTTTAACTAAAGGATGAAGCGCAAAACGCTTCTGAAAAAAAAAAAAAAAAGATAGATAAGGCAGAAACTTGCCCTTTCAACGTACTTAGCTGAAGACCAGAGTCCAGGCCAGATTGTAAAAACTCCAGAATCCTGGAGACCGAAAAGACCCTACAAGGAAAAGATCTAACCTCACACCAAGCAATATAGGCTTTCCAAGTCCTATAGTAGATGATAGAAGAAGACCTCTTCTGGGCACTGATCAGAGTCTTAACGACCGAGTCAGAAAGACCCTCCTCCTTCAAGATGGAGGTTTCAGCAGCCAGGCCGTCAAACCCAGCGCTGGTAAATTGGGGTAACACAACCGACCCTGAGTGAGCAGATCGGGCCGAAGAGGCAGAACTAACTGGTCCACTGCCAGCCGAACGATGTCTGCGAACCACACTCGCCTTGGCCACTTTGGGGCCACGAGAATGGCGGACACCCTTTCCAGAGCCAGCTTTCGTACCACCCTGCCCAGCATGGGTATCGGAGGAAACGGGTACAGAAACCCCAGATCCCCCCAGCTCAGGGACATGGCGTCCACTGCCAGAGCCAAGGGATCCTGGGAGAGCGACACGAAGTTCGGGAGCCTGCAATTGTGAAGAGAGGCAAACAGGTCCACCTCCGGGGTCCCCCACCGGAGACACAGTGAGCGAAAAACCTGAGGATGGAGGGACCATTCTCCCAGACGGGAAGAGCCCCTGCTCAACCGGTCCGCTTCCTGGTTCTCCACCCCTGGAATGTACACCGCCGAGAGACAAGGAACATGGGCCTCCGCCCAGGACAGGATCAGGGACACCTCCCTGAGAGCACCCGGACTGCGAGTCCCTCCCTGATGATTGATGTAAGCAACCGCTGTTCGATTGTCCGAACGAACCTGGACCGGAAGGCCCAGAACGTGTTGCGTCAGAAGGGCAAGAACCCGACGGATGGCTCTCAGTTCCAGAATATTGATGGGTAAGTGGGCCTCTTGAGGTCCCCACTGCCCCTGGAACTAAAGCTCCTTCCAGAATCCCCCCATCCCGAAAGACCGGCGTCAGTGGTGACAATTTCCCAAAGAGGAGTCAGGAAAGACCTGCCCTTCACGAGATTGGCCGAGACCAACCACCACTGGAGGGACTGCCGGACCCGGGAGGACAACTGGAAGGGCTGATCCAGCGACCGAGGCTGCCGGTCCCAGGACGCCAACAGATAGAGCTGAAGCGTCCTCGTGTGAAATTGAGCAAATGGAACTGCCTCGAAGGAGGCAACCATCAACCCTACCAGCCTCATCCCCAGACGGATGGACGGCCGAGGATTGGCAAGTAGGACCCGAGCCAATTCCTGGATCAGATGAATTTTGGACTGGGGGAGAAACACCCTGTGTTGACAAGAGTCCAACTGCATCCCCAGAAAGGACACCACCCTGGCCGGAGCGAGGGAGGACTTTGGGAAGTTGATCACCCAACCAAAGCTTTCCAGCGTGGAGACCACCATCCTGGTGTCTGTCTCCGATTGATTGAGTGACGGAGCCATGATGAGAAGGTCGTCCAGATAAGGTACAACACGAATGCCCCGAGATCTGAAAATGGCCATCACCCCTGCCAGCACCTTGGTGAACACTCTTGGGGCCGAGGTAAGGCCAAACGGAAGTGCCACGAATTGAAAATGCTGATCTTTCATCACGAATCGAAGAAAACATTGATAAGCCTGGCAGATGGGAACATGAAGATAAGCATCATTGATGTCTATGGACGTCATGAAGTCCCCCTGCCGAAGGGAACCGATGGCCGTACGCAAAGTTTCCATGCGAAACCTCCGAATACGGATGAACCTGTTGAGTAATTTCAGGTCCAGGACGGGACGAACCGACCCGTCCTTTTTGGGGACTGCAAAAAGATTGGAGTAGAAACCGAGGCCCATCTCTAAGCGCGGCACCGGCCAGATGACCGCCATTTCTAAAAGATTCCTTATCGGCGCCAGGAGCCCCTGTGCGGCCAAAGGATCGATGGGCACCCGAGACCGAAAGAACCGTGAAGGAGGGCGAGACTCGAACTCCAGTTTATAACCGGACGACACCACCTCCCGGGTCCATCTGTCCGGAACCTCCTGGTCCCAAACCTGGGAGAAGTGTCACAATCGTCCCCCCACCCGCACGGGTGAGGGCAGCCCCTCATTGCTGAGCGGGCTTACCAGCAGGCTTGGGCTTGGCGCCCCAGGACTGAGTGGGACGGCCACGGCCACTCCCCCGGGTCCAACCTGCACCTCTGGTAGCGGGAAAGGAAACCCCCTTACCCGCTCTAAATCCCCGAAAGGAAGGCCTAACGGTACTTGCACCCCGAAAGGGGCGACGAGGCCTCTTGCGTTGAGGCATTTTACCACCTTTTGCAACTGAATCAATTTTATCACCAAACAGTCACAAACCCAAAAAAGGAAGTGCTGTGAGCACCCTTTTAGAGACTAAGTCCGCCGACCACTGGCGCAGCCATACTGACCGACGAATAGCCACCAGCATTGCCGCTGTCCTGCTACTCATTGCCAGCGCATCGTCCTGAGCGGTCAGAACAAAGGAAATAAAAGACTCACACTGCTTAAGAGCACTAAACTCATTACAAGCGGGATCAAGATCTGCGCATAGATCCTGAATAACGGACCTAACCGCCAATAGAAGAAGCGCCGAAGCACACAGCGGCCGCATCGTCGATCCGGCACTGATAAAACCATGGCGAGCATACTGGTCAATTCGACGATCCTCACTATCCTTAATGGCAGTGGTCTCAGAAGACTGTACCATAGCCGTGCTAGACAGCCCTAACACAGGGGTATCGACGTCAGGGGGAACTGACCAAAGCTTCACCAATTCCACCGGAAAAGGATAGCGCTTATCCCAACTGGAAGGGACTCCAGCCAGTCGTGTGGGATGTTCCCATTCCTTAAGCACAACCCTCTTAAAGTGTTGTTGCCTGGGAAACACCAAACGCGGCTGAGGCACATTAAACAACTCACCCTTTGGCAGGGCGACTGCGGATCTAAATTCAAAATTTCAAACATTTGAGCCAAAATGGAGGGGGTGTCAAGGGACACCCCTGCAGCCAGATCGCCAACAGCATCGATCTCAAGCTGGTCTGCAGGCTCATCCGACTCCACAAGAAGTTCCCCCTCCTCGTCAAGGGAATAATCGGACCAATCCACAGGTTCGCACCCCTCATCCTGTGAAGCAGGAGCTACCGGAGAAAAATTTTCCGCTTCGCTGTAGCCTTCTGACCTACCTTGGCGGAAACTATCTTCTCGAGGTTGGACAATCGTGCACACACCTCGGATTGCGAATCCCCACTTTTGACAATGTCACACGGGGTACGGAACAGGGAGGGGGGGGGTAGGAGATGATGGAAGTTGCGAGGAGCCAGAAGCCAGAGCGACGGACTGACGCACAATATTCTGCTTTGCACAAGGAATGCATAATATAACGTCATCGCCTGGGAGCGGAGTCCCACAGCCCCCACACAGCCTAGATGGCCCCGACGAGCCATTTCCGGTATTATCGGAAGCCTCCATATGGTGATTTATGGTATTCGCAACAACCGTGGGTTTTAGGCATAAAGCCACCCGGGATGCCCCTTTAAATTAATGTCCCGGGAGGGAGGATTTAAATTATAATTATCCCCCCCTTTTTTTTATATATATATATATATATATATATATATATATATATATATCCCAATTTAGAGTAATAGGACTAGCCAGGTATAATAGAATCGGGAAGCCACTGCATTGAGGGAATCCCAGGATCTGTGGGGAAAGTAACAACAGTAAGATCCCCAGAAAAAAAGGGGCAGCATGCAGTACAACATTCATGCAAAAAACAGCATATACCAACATATAGTAAAACACCCCAAAGTGCTTTAAGAGGTCAATAAGAATTTGAACCAGTTTAAAAACAATCATGAATATAAACAAAAGACGGCCCCACACGAGGTGAGGCCGCTTACCTGCCCAAGGCTGAGAGCAAAGACAGCAGCAGAGACAATCCACTTCCTGCAGCTGAGTACCCCGCACCTGACTCCTAATTAGAAGGAGGAAGTGCGGCGGGGCCGAGCTGCGCGTCGAAACCGCTCAGGCCACGCCCCCTCATTACGTCGTCCGGGCCCCGCCCCAGATTCAAACAGTGCGGCCCGCCACACAGCGGTGCCGCAAAACGAGAGGGTGCCCGGTGCCCTTGGTTATTGGTGGGGAGGGAAAAACATCTCTAGCAGCTTCAGGCCATGCGCCTGAATCGCCAACAGTGCGGCCCGCCAAATGGCGGTGCCGCAAAACGAGAGAGCACCCGACACCCTTGGTTATTGGGAGGGGAGAGCATTTCTGGCAGCTTCAGGCCATGCGCCTGAACCGCCAACAGCACGGCCCGCCACGGCGGCCGCACCTAAAGCGGAGCCTCTGGCAGTTCAGGCCGTGCCTGAAACTGCCAACAGCGCGGCCCGCCGCAAGAGAGAGGGCGCTGATCAGTGGGGGACATCCTGTAAACAAAAAAGTGTTAGCAGGTCAGGCCGTGTGCACACATCCAGCGGCGCTGACCCGCAACTGACAATGGTTATAAACACGCGTTAAAAACACCACATGCATATATACATCCCCCAAACCCCCCCCCGAGTGAAGGGAGAAGGGACCGTAACGGGAGAGAAAGGGGCCAAGGAGAACCTCGGGACAGGGGCATCCCAAATCCGGATCACCATGCCGGATAGCCGCATTGCCCCACGCATGAGGTCGAGCGGAGGAGATAAGCTCCTAGGCACCTATAGTGCCATCTACCAATTGCCCAGTGAGCAGCCTGGGCTGGGAGGCTTCCATTAACCATATAGGTAACAAACTATCAACTGAGCAGAAATAGACCCAAAGGGGGTGCCAGGGTAAGACCCCGGCTACCTGCAAGCAGGAGACTTCAATCTTCTGTCTTGTCGTCATGCAGAGAGAAAAACACTGGTGTTAAGTGGGAGGTACCAGGTATATATAGGCCGGAAGGGGGCTCGTTACAAGACTTCCTCTCTGCAACTGCGTCACCTGGCGGTGAGTAACCCAATTGTGAAGAATTAAAGGGGAAGCGGGGTGTGTGGCACACTGAGAATAAAGTAAGACCCTCCCGGTCCATAAATACCTGGGGCCTCCCACTCATTCCCCAGTATAAAGATAGCAGTAAGGTAAAGGGACCAGGAAGGCCAATTAAAACTAACAAAGGTTCACCATATGAAGGATCCAGAATACCCAAGGGCAGGGTGAAGCGGGGTGTGTGACATACTTATAATACCCATTTTACAGGTGAGTAATCACAAAATGGTATTATTCTAAGTATGTCACACAACCCGCTTCAAGACATTCATTACATGTGGGACATCCAATATCAGTGTCCATAAAGGGCGGGGATCCAAAAACAAGACAACAAGGCACAAACTTAAACCACTGCAGCTTGCAGAACCTTGCGGCCAAAAACAGCATCCGCTGAGGCCCGCACATCAACCTTGTAAAACTTGGAAAAAGTGTGAACCGAAGACCAAGTAGCAGCCTTACAAACCTGCTCAACAGAGGCCTGGTGCTGGAAGGCCCAGGACGCCCCAACAGCACGAGTAGAATGAGCAGTAACACGAAAAGGGGGAATCTTCCCCTTGGCAGAATAGGCCCCAACAATGGCCTGGCGAATCCATTTACTAATGGAAGACTTGGCGGGAGCCAAACCCTTTCTAGGCCCAGAGGGCACCACAAAAAGGGAGTCAGTCCTACGAAAAGAGGAAGTAGCCACCAAATAGTACTTCACACAGCGAACCACATCCAAAGAATGCAAAAACCTCTCCTTGTCATTGCTAGGCTTAAGACACAAGGAGGGTAGAACAAGGTCCTGATTAAGATGAAAAACAGAGACCACCTTAGGAAGGAAAACTTTAGGACTTTAAGCAGAAAACAACCTTGTCCTGATGCCTCTCAAAGTAAGGGGCCTTAATGGACAAGGCTGCAAACTCCGACACAAGCCGAACGGAAGTGATGGCAACCAGAAAAACGCAACCTTCTGAGTAAGCGTAGAAAGTGCAATATCCTGCAAAATGTTCAAAAGGAGGACCTGCAAGGCAGAAAGAACCAAATTCAAATCCCAAATTGGGAGCAAAGGCTTCCTAGGAGGCCGCACATGGGTAACCCCCTGGAAAAAGGTCTTCACCAGAGGATGAAGAGCAAAAGACTTTTGAAAGAAAACCGCACGGGCAGAAACATGCCCTTTCAGCGTACTAAGCTGCAAACCTAGATCCAGACCATGTTACAGAATTTCCAAAACCCTAGGGAAAGAAAACGCCCTGCAAGGCAAGGCCCTGACCTCACACCAATCAATATAAGACCTCCAAATACTATAGCAGATGGCAGAGGAAGACTTCTTTCTAGCCCTAACCAGAGTCTGAATGACAGCATCAGAAAGACCTTCCTCCTTCAAGATGGAGGTTTCAGCAGCCACGCCGTCAAAGCCAGCGTTGGTAAATTGGGGTAGAGCAGTGGACCCCGAGTGAGCAGATCCGGCAGAAGGGGCAGATCTAGCTGATCCGCTGCAAACCTTACCACGTCTGCAAACCAAACCTGTCTTGGCCACCTTGGAGCCACCAGGATTGCTGACGCGCCCTCTAGGGCCAGCTTGCGCACCACTTTGCCCACCATGGGAAACGGAGGGGACAGGTATAGAAACCCAGATCCCTCCAGTTCAGAGACATGGCATCCGCTGCCCGAGCCAGCGGATCCCACGAGAGAGACACAAATGCCGGAAGCTTGTGATTCTGACGAGAGGCAAAGAGGTCCACCTCCGGTGGCAAAGCGACCGAAACACCTGGGGGCTGAGCGACCATCTTCCCCGGCGAGATGACCCCCTGCTCAGGGAGTCCGCCTCCGTGTTCTCCACTCCTGGAATGTACACTGCCGAGATGCGTGGGACATTGCTCTCTGCCCAATCCAGGATCAAAGACACTTCCCGGAGGGCACGCCTGCTGCGAGTCCCTCCCTTGTGACTGATGTAGGCGACCCCCGTCCGATTGTCCGACCGAACTTGAACCCGTAGTCCCGCAACTGATGAGTCAAGTGAGCCAGAACCAACCTGATGGCTCTCAATTCCAGAACATTGATGGGATCGTGAGCCTCCTGAGGCCCCCACAGTCCCTGAAACTGAAGATCCTTCCAAACCCCCCCCCCCCCCCCCCCCCAACCAGACAGGCTGGCATCCGTGGTGACCCAACGAGGGGTCAGAAAGGACCTCGATTGCTTGGTTTCAGCCACCACCGAAGGGAACGCCGCACCCGGGGGGACATCAGAACGGACTGATCCAATGACAGCGGGGACCCGTCCCAGGCCGCCAAGAGATGGAGCGTCCTCGTGTGAAACTGGGCAAAGGGAAACGCCTCGAACAATGCCACCATCAATCCCACCAGTCGCATACCCAGCCGGATGGACGGGCGGGGGGATAGATAGGAGACGCTGAGTCAATTCCTGAATCAGAAGAACCTTGGCTCGGGGGAGGAACACCCTGGCCTGAGAAGTATCCAGAGACATTCCCAGGAACTCCACCACCCTGGAGGGAGAGAGGCAGGACTTGGAATAGTTGATCACCCAACCGAAACTCTCCAGCGTGGACACCACAGTCCTGGTATCCAGCTGCACCTGACTGAGGGAAGACGCCATGATGAGAAGATCGTCAAGATAGGGCACGATGCGGATACCCCTGGCTCTGAGGATGGTCATCACTCCTGCCAACACCTTGGTAAAAACCCTTGGAGCCGAGGTAAGGCCAGAGCCACAAACTGAAAATGTCGATTTTCCACGACGAACCTGAGCAGTCTCTGGTGTGCCGGAAATAATGGAATATGCACGTAAGCATCCTTGATGTCTATGGATGACATGAAGTCCCCCTGACGAAGTAAGTGGATGGCTGAGAGCAGAGTTTCCATACGGAACTTCCAGGGACGGACGAACCTGTTGAGCAACTTCAGATCCAGAATGGGATGAACGGATCCGTCCTTCTTGGGCACCATGAACAAATTGGAATAGAAGCCCAGGCCCCGGTCTGAGGGGGGCACCGGACAGATGACAGCCATGTCCAAGAGACTTGCTACTGCCGCCCGAAGCCCCTGAGCGGCCAGAGTATCTGACGGCACCCGAGACCTGAAGAATCTGGGAGGGGGCCGGAACTCGAACTCCAGCTTGTAACCGGAAGACACCTGTCCGAGACCTCTTGGACCCAGACCCAGGTGAAGAGTTGCAGCCGTCCCCCCACCCGCAAGGGTGAGGGCGCCCCCTCATTGCTGAGCCGGCTTGGCAGCGGTTTTAGGCTTAGACCCCCAACTGTGTCCTGGACGGGCCCGACCCCTGTCCCTGGACCAGGAATCACCTCTGGACGAGGGGAAGGCCGAACCCCTGCCAACTCTAGCCCCACGAAAGGACTGAGTGAAGGAAGCCGCCCCCCTAAAGGGGCTATACAGCTTCTTACGCTGAGGTAACTTACCTCCCTTCGCCACCAAATCCAATTTCTCTCCAAAGAGCCACAACCCCACAAAAGGGAAGGGCCGTAAGCGACTATTTGGGCACAAAATCAGCGGCCCACTGGCGTAACCAAACCGACCGCCGGATAGCCACAAGCAAGGCCGAAGCTCTGCTACACATCACCAATGTGGCGTCCAAGGCGGTCAGCACAAAGGACAAAATTAACTCACATCGCTTAAGGGCGGCAAACTCCTCACTAGCCGGGTCAAGCCCGGAAGAGGTCAACAGTCCTCTAACCACCGACCTGGCAGCTACCAATACAAGCGCAGAAGCCCAACCCAGCCGCAAGGCCGATCCAACACTGGCAAAACCATGACAAGCCATCTGGTCAATGCGTTTATCCTCACCATCCTTGAGAGTAGTGCACTCCGGAGAATGCAGGATTGAGGAGCTGGACAACCCCAAAACAGGAACATCCACCTCGGGGGTGGGGGAGGTGACGACCAGTGCTTCACCGCGTCCGCCGGAAAGGGATATTTTTTGTCCCAACCCGGAGGGACACCCGGAAGCCGAGTCGGCCTCTCCCATTCCTTAAGAATGATACCATCCAAATGCTTTTGATAAGGAAATTCCAAGTGCGGCTTGGTCACCTCAAAGAACTCCCCCTTCAGTGGAGGAGCCGCCTCGAGGGGAGAAATAGCCAGGACCTCAAACATCTGAGCCAGGACCCTAGAGGTATCCAAGGAATCCCCCGGGCCCTGCTCGGTATCAGCACCCACAAACTGCTGGTCATCGGAGCCTGCGTGGCTGTATACAAATGTTTTAGCTTTGCCGTGGCCTTTTTGGCAACAGCACTGGAAAACAATTTTTCAAGATTGGCCAATCTGGCACACACCTCAGATTGAGACTCCCCGCCAATGACCACATCATATGGGGTACGTGTCAAGCGAGGGGGAGACGGAGAGGAGACTGGCGGAGCAGAACCAGACGCCTGAGATCCGGACTGCTGCGTAATAGACCGTTGTGCACAGGGTACACAAAGAAATACATCATCCCCCAAAAGGGATACCCCACACCTCAAACACAGCCTGGATTGCCCCGAGGGGGGCACAAGCCCTGTATCCGGGGAAGCCGCCATATGGCGATTTTTATATATATATATATATATATAATGCCCCGAGGGAGTTACGCAGTAATGCAACCCGGGATGCCCCTTAAAGTCCCGCGTGGGAGGAATTTACAGACCCCTAAATTTAACCAGGGACCCTAGGACCGGGAGAACCCCCCTTTAATAGGAACAATGGTCCACCTGTAACACACAAACAAACACAGCAATCAGACCACATAGTAATTGTCCAAAGGGGTTAATAACCGAAGCGTTGCCCAGCAACCCCATGGAGGGGCATGATCAGTAAAGAAAAACTAATGGGCCACAGGCCACTCACCAACCGTCACGCACGCAGGCCCCCCCCCGGGTCACCAACCCGGTTAGCCGCCTACCCCTTGTTATGGGGTCTCACGGCGGAGTGTAGCTCCTGAGCACCTAGGGTGCCATCTACCATTGCTCGGACCAGCAGCCTAGGCTGGGAGGCAGTAAAATCAAATAATACGGGCAGGAATAGATCAAATAGAGGGCCGGGAGTCATCCCGGCTACCTGCAAGGGGGAGACATCCATCTTCTGACTTGCTCGCCGTCTGCAGAGATGAAAGACTGGGGAATGAGTGGGAGGTCCCAGGTATTTATGGACCGGGAGGGTGTTTTTTTATTGACATCTCTGCAAGATCGCCATCTACAGGTCAGTATACCCACATGTAATGAATGTCTTGAAGCGGGGTGTGTAACATACTTAGAATAACTTGAACGACTTCCTATTTAACAGGCAACACTAAAATAGTATTTTTCTAGTAGTTTGTAGAAAAACTGAAATCCAAACAGGACAAGCCTGGCACAGTTGGAGAAGAAAGGTAGTGGCCATTTTGGAGGTTCCTCTCCCAGAATCTCAGCCATGCTGCTGCCTGGATTCAACTAACATAACCGACAATGCACAGTACCAGCAGCACATCCTGTTTGCAGCGGGCCTGCAAATGCATGAGCTGCCATTTTGTTTCTAAAATTTACTACAGCAGGAGTTAGAAAAATGTAAATGAATTTGTATGTACAGAAATCTAAATTGCCCTGGGGAGGGATGAATATAAGCACTGTTCTTGTGTTGGTCTGGTGTAAGTCATTTTTTACTGTCGGTCCACTTTAAGTACTTAAGTCATTGATGACAACTCGTCACTCACCATCTTCTTCCCGGTCATCTGCTGTTCGGTTTAGGCAGTTCTGAAGCCACACCATTGGACCAGATAAACCTAGACATTACAAAGATACAAAAAACAAACAATGTGAACAAAGAGCAAACAAATCTGAGCCTGAATCGAGATGCCCCACTGTGTGTATCCCCCACCCTATCCACTCACCCTACAGACGCTCTGAAGGCGGAAGCCAATTAGGAAGGCCCCAAGGAGTGGATTACGGATGGCCCTGGAGTCTTTCAGACTCCAGAGCCTACGAAGTCCCTCCTTAAAGTGGACCAATCAACAGAATTGTGACTATACTGGTAAATGGTCCCTGCCACTGGGGCATCTCGATGTAGGATGACCCCGTGTGAAACCCCCTAGATATATCTGGTTAGAAATATTTCATTCCTATAATGCTGTAGGAAATACAGTAAAGTGCAAATTGCTCAACTAAATGGTAAATGACTAAACTAGACCTTGCAGGAAACTTCTGTTAGCAGCTGTACATTTTACATTATGGATTTAAACCTAAATCTGCATCTTGAGATACTACTAAAAGCCATAATTTCTAAAAAAAAAATACCTTGGAGATCAGGTTATTTCCATGTGAACCCAAAACTTAGCAATGTCCTCACCTTCTTCATGTAAACTACGCAAAATATTTTGTATTTTCCGATCCACAGATGATCCACTTTTCAGGCTCAACATGTCTTTTGTGATCGGAGTTGTTTTAGCGTTGCTGGGCTCTTCATCCTCACTCTCCTCTTCCTCCTCCTCTCCTTCCTCACTATACTCTTCCTCAGCATTCTCATCTTTTTCATCGACTCCAAGATCTCGTAGGAACTCTTCTTCAGACTAATTGAGGGAGAAGTTAGGAACACAGTTTTATCCATTATGTGAGCAGCAGTAAATAGGGGTTAGAAAATTTGAAAAGCCGATATGTAAAACAGATGAATATTGTAGCAGTATTATCACTGGAGGGAATCAAGGGTATTTATTTGATGTTGGGTGAGGGAGGTTATGGATGTGTTCCTGGTTAGCGCAGTGTGGTTAATTATTTTCTGTTGCATTGGTTTATTTGATGTCACAGGGTGGAGGATGAGGAACTTATATTTTAATGCTGGTAGGTGGAGCTCGAAAGAGAAGGCGCCAGGCAAACATTTAAAGAGAAGACCCCTTCTTTGTGTGGCATCCCAATTTTGTATGCCCCAATGTATAAAACCATAGGGATTGAGGTGTTTAGTTACCTCACCGGTGTTTCCCTCTGGCTGCTGTGCGCTCCCATTCCAGGCCTATCTGGATGCCCGGCTTGGGTATACACACATAAGGAGGAAAGCAGATAACATAAGGAGGGGATAGACCGCTAACACTCCATATAAATTTTTTAGACATCTCTCAACAACATGCATGGCATAAAAAGTTAAGTCGGAGGAGAGCCCAGGTAAAAAATACAATTCTGTGATTACTCACCTTGTAGAATTGGTATTATAAGTATGCAGCACTTCCTGCCCAGATAATGATTCATAACATCTGGGATATACCTCCACAACAGGGCGCTTTACTGCAGAGATGGCAAAAAGAGGCCCCTCCCGGTCCATATATACTCGGGACCTCCCACTAATTCCCCAGTATAGAAAAGCAGTAAGGGAACAAGGAGAAGCCAATAACAAATTCAACAACGTTAACAAGGAAAACAATCACCATATAGAGGATCCTAGAATCAAGCCATCAGGGTGGGATGGAGCAGGACGTGCTGCATACTTATAATACCAATTCTACAAGGTGAGAAATCACAGAATTTTATTATTCTAAGTATGCAGCACGTCCTGCTCCAGATAATGATTCATAACATCTGGGACATCCAATAGCAGTGTCCATAAACGGGTGGGGATCCTAAAAAGGCAACAATGTGCAGTTCAAACCACTGCCGCCTGCAGAACCTTACGGCCAAAAACAGCATCCGCTGAGGCTCGAACATCAACCTTGTAAAACTTGGAAAAGGTATGAACAGAAGACCACGTAGCAGCCTTACAAACTTGTTCAACAGAAGGCCGGTGCTGGAAGGCCCATGAAGCCCCAACAGCACGGGTAGAATGAGCAGTAACATGGAAAGGAGGATCCTTCCCCCTAGTAGAATAGGGCCTAACAATAGCCTGACGAATCCATTTGCTAATAGTAGACTTAGCAGGAGCCAAACCCTTCTTGGGACCCGAGGGAACCACAAACAAGGCGTCCGTCTTTCTGAAAGGTGCAGTAGCCACCAGGTAGTATTTCAAATTCCTGACAATATCCAGAGAATGCAAGGCCCTCTCCTTGGAATTACCAGGATTAGGGCACAAAGAAGGAAGCACAATGTCCTGATCGAGATGGAAGGGAGAGACAACCTTAGGCAAGAAGTCTGGTTTAAAGCAGAAAAGCACCTTGTCCTGGTGTCTCTCAAAGTAGGGAGCCTGAATGGACAGAGCCGCCAACTCAGAAACACGCCGGACAGAAGTGATAGCCACCAAAAAGGCAACCTTCAGGGTAAGGATAAACAAGGCAGCCTCATGCACAGGTTCAAATGGAGGACCCTGAAGGACAGACAATACCAAATTCAAATCCCAGACCGGTAACATGGGATTGCGGGGAGGGCGCACATGAGAAACCCCCATGGAAGAAGGTCTTGACCAGAGGATGTAGAGCGAAAGGCCTCTGGAAGAAAACAGCCAAGGCGGACATGTGACCCTTCAAAGTGCTGAACTGAAAACCCATATCCAAACCATGTTGAAGGAACTCCAGGATCCTAGGAATGGAAAACACACGACAGGGAAAGGCCCTAGACTCACACCATTCAAAGTAGGTCCGCCAGGTCCTATAGTAGATAGTATAGGAGGATTTCTTTCTAGCCAGGCCGTCAAAGCCAGCGTTGGTAAATTGGGATAACAGAGCCGCCCTTGAGTGAGAAGGTCCAGGACCAAGGGTAGAGTGTACTGATCCACTGCCAGCAGCACAACGTCTGCGAACAACACCTGTCTTGGCCACCTGGGGGCCACCAGAATGGCTGGCACCCTCTCCTGCACCAACTTGCGCAGAAACTTGCTCAGGAGAGGAAACGGGGGGAAGAGGTATAGGAGACCGAGTCCCTGCCAGGGCAGAGACAGAGCATCCACCGCCAGAGCATACTGGGACAGGGAGACAAATGCTGGCAGCTTGTGATTGTGGCGAGAAGCAAACAGATCCACGTCCGGCATCCCCCAACGGTGACAAAGGGATAGGAAGACCTCGCAGTTGAGGGACCATTCCCCCCAGCGAGAGGTCCCCCTGCTCAGGGAATCCGCCTCCAGATTCTCCGCTCCCGGAATGTAACCTGCTGAGATGCACGGGACATTGTCCTCGGCCCAGGACAGAATCAACGACACCTCCTTGAGGGCACTCTTGCTCCGAGTCCCTCCCTGATGATTGATATAGGCGATCGCCGTCTGGTTGTCGGAGCGAACCTGTACCGGCAGGCCCTGAAGGTGAGGAGTCAACTGTGCCAGAACCAACCGAACCGCCCTCAGCTCCAGGACGTTGATAGGAGCATGAGCCTCCTGAGGGCCCCACAGCCCCTGGAATCGGAGGGTTCTCCAGTAGCCCCCCCAACCTGACAGACTGGCATCCGTAGTGACCGTCTCCAAACATGGTGTCAGAAATGATCTGCCCCCCAGAAGATTCCTCGAGTCCAGCCACCACAGGAGGGACTGCCGGACCAGAGGAGAACAAAGGCCTGATCCAGAGACAGGGGACTCTTGTCCCAGACTGAAAGGAGATGGAGCTGAATGGGTCTCATGTGAAATTGAGCGTAAGGGACTGCCTTGAAGCAGGCCACCATCTGTCCCACCAATTGCATCCCTTGCCAGATGGAAGGACGAGGACTGGACAGCATGAAATGAACCAGAGCTTGAAGAGAATCCCCCACCTGCTGAGGAAGAAAAATCCTGGCATGAATGGTATCCAGATTCATGCACAGGAAGGGGGTCACCCGGGACGGGGAAAGGGAAAACTTGGGATAATTGATAATCCATCCGAACATTTCCAGGGCAGTTACCACCGTCTGGGTATCCAATTCTGCCTGCTGGAGAGAATGAGATGTAATGAGAAGGTCGTCCAGATAAGGGAGAATGCAAATGCCCCCGGCTCTGAGGAGGGCCATCACCCCCGCCAGCACCTTGGTGAACACTCTGGGGGCTGAGGTGAGACCGAAGGGAAGTGCCACAAATTGGTAGTGCTGGTCCTCCATGGCGAACCTGAGGAACCGCTGATGCCCTGGGAAGACTGGCACATGAAGGTAAGCATTCTTGATGTCTATGGCGGTCATGAAGTCCCCCGGGCGCAAAGAGCTGACCGCGGAGCACAGGGTCTCCATGCAAAAGCGTCTGGTTCTGATGAACTTGTTGAGAAGCTTCAAGTCCACGATGAACCTGATGGAACCATCCTTTTTGGGTACTGTGAAGAGATTGGAATAATAACCTTGACCTCTCTCCCCCGGAGGGACCGGACAGATGACCCCCATATCCAATAAGTTCTGTACAGCCAGAAACAGACCCTGAGCTGCCAGGGGTTCTAGAGGAATCAGAGACCTGAAGAATCTTGGAGGAGGGCGTGCAGCGAACTCTAGCTTGTAGCCGGAGGACACAACCTCCAGAATCCACCTGTCTGAGACCTGTTGCCCCCAGACATGAGTGAAGAGCCGCAGCCATCCCCCGTAAGGGTGAGGGCGCCCCTTCATGGCTGAGTGGGCTTGATGACAAATTTGGGCTTGGAGCCCCAGGAGGATCCGGGACGGGTGCGACCTCTGTCCTTGCCCCAGAAGTTTCCCCTGTGCCCCGCAAAGGATACCCCCCTCCCTGAACTGGATCCACAAAAGGAGGGAGTAAAGGACCCTGAACCCGAAAGGGCCGCAGCTGTCTTGGGTTGGGGCAACTTACCTCCCTTTGCAAAAAGGTCCAAACGGTCACCAAAAAGGCACAGCCCCTTAAAGGGTAGCCCTGTGAGAGCCTTCTTAGCAGCATTGTCAGCTGTCCACTGGCGCAGCCAGACCAAGCGACGAATAGAAACAGAGCCGAGGTCCTGCTACACATCCTAATGGTGTCATCTAAAGCGATAAACATCTCACATTGTGATAAGGCTCTAAATTCGGCACTAGAAGAATCATCGGGAGAGCCTTCCAAAAGCCCTTGACCAGAGCCGGATGGCCACTGCAGTAATAGCAGAAGCACAGACCGGGCGCAGGGCCGATCCTGCACAGACAAAGGCATGGGAAGCCAGCTGGTTTAAGACGCTGATCCTCACTATCCTTCAAGGTAGTGGAATCAGGGGAATGCACCACAGAAGTGTTGGGTAACCCCAGCACGGGGGCATCCACTTCTGGGGGAGTTGACCAACATTTGACCACATCCGAGGGGAAAGGATACCTCTTATCCCATCCCTTAGGGATACCAGGGAGCCGACTAGGCCGCTCCCATTCCTTGAGAACCAGATTATTGAAATGTGCCTGTTCTGGAAATTCCAGACATGGTTTTGCGGTACAATTCCCCCTGTTGCTTAGGCGCCGCAGCAGGAAGGGAAATGGAAAGTACTTCAAAGATTTCAGTCAAAAGTCTATGGGTGTCATCAGCATCCCAATGCCCTGAGCCGACATCAGCGCCAAAATAATGCTGATCATCAGAAAATTCTGAATCTGAGAACAATTCCCCTTCCTCAAGTGGGGTATAGTCAGATAAATCGAGAAATTCTTTAGACTCCTTAGGAAAAGCTGACGCAGCAGGCGCCACGTGTCTTTTAGCTGGGGCCTTACGGGCCGCAGAGCTAGCAATCAATCTCTCAATGTTGGCCAGCCTGGAAGACACGTCAGACTCCCCACTAGTATTGATCTCACTGGGAGTCATAATGAAGCAAGGGGGTGTGGGAGAAGACATGGTGGGCACAGACCCAGGCAGCCCAGAGTGAGGCGCAAGCGCCTGCTGGGCGCAGGGTACAAAGACCTGCACATCATCGCTCACAGGGGATGCCCCACACACCACACACAACCGGGCTTGTCCCGATGGGACCCCGAGCACATTATCCTGTGAATCCTCCATATGGTGGTTTTTGGTGGCACAACTGGCCAATAGGAATTACGCTATACAGCTACCCGGGATGCCCCTTAAATGTCCGCTAGGATAGTGGGAGGATTTAATTGTTTAGGCCTCTAATAAAGTTAACTAGAACTAATAGAGGACACAGGACCGGGAGAAACCTCTAACCAGTTTTCCCGCCTGAAAGACAGACAATACACCCAATCAGTTATACAGAAAATAAAAGTATAAAAAAAGTATAATAAAGGCTCGCTGGGGCACTCACGGACCACCAAAGAGCTCGCAATCGATCCGGCAGCAGAGACAAGATTGCGCTGAAGGGGTTGGCCGCATGAGGTGAAAACGCAGAGCGCGCCCAGCGTTAAGGGAGGATCCCTCCCATTAGCAGAATAGGCCCTAACAATGGCCTGACGAATCCATTTACTAATAGTAGACTTAACAGGAACCAAACCCTTCTTGGGACCAGAGGGTACCACAAACAAGGCGTCCGTCTTCCTGAAAGGCGCTGTAGCAACCAGGTAGTATTTCAAGTTCCTGACAACGTCTAGAGAATGCACGGCCCTCCCCTTGTCATTACCAGGATTAGGGCACAAGGAAGGAAGCACAATGTCCTGATTGAGGTGAAAGGCAGAGACAACAAGTCTGGTTTAAAACGGAAAACCACCGTGTCCTGGTGTCTCTCAAAGTAGGGGGCCTGAATAGACAGAGCCGCCAACTCAGAAACACGCCGGACAGAAGCGATAGCCACCAAGAAGGCAACTTTCAGGGTGAGAATAGACAATGCAGCTTCATGCACAGGCTCAAATGTAGGGCCCTGAAGGGCAGACAATACCAAATTCAAATCACAAACCGGCAACATGGGTTTGCGGGGAGGGCACACATGAGTGACCCCCTGGAAGAAAGTCTTGACCAAAGGATGAAGAGCGAAGGACCTCTGGAAGAAAACCGCCAAGGCGGAAACATGCTCCTTCAGAGTACTGAGCTGAAAACCCATATCCAGACCATGTTGAAGGAACTCCAGTATCCGAGGGATGGAGAAAACCTGACAGGGGAAGGCCCTAGCCTCACACCAGTCAATGTAGGTCCACCAGGCCCTGTAGTAGATGGTAGAAGGGGATTTCTTCCTAGCCCTGACCAGAGTCTGAACAACCGCATCAGACATACCCTTTTCTTTTAGGATGGAGGTTTCAGCAGCCAAAGGCAGCGTTTGTAAATTGGGGTAACAGAGCCGTACTGAATCAGCTTGCGCAGAACCTTGCCCAGAAGGGGAAACGGAGGGAAGACGTACAGGAGACTGACCCCTGCCAAGACAGAGACATGGCATCCACTGCCAGAGCCAGAGGATCCTGGGACAGGGAGACAAATGCTTGAAGCTTGTGATTGTGGCGAGAGGCGAACAGATCTACATTCGGCATCCCCCACCTGTGACAGAGGGATAGGAAGACCTCGCTGTTGAGGGACCATTCTCCCTGGCGAGAGGTCCCCCTGCTCAGGGAATCCGCTTCCAGGTTCTCTGCTCCCAGAATGTAAACCGCAGAGATGCATGGGACATTGTCCTCGGCCCAAGACAGAATCAGCGACAGGGAGAGTGAGGATTTGGGGTAATTGATCACCCACCCGAACATCTCCAGGGTCGCCACCACCGTCCGGGTGTCCAATTCTGCCTGTTGGAGTGAAGGGGACGTAATGAGGAGGTCATCCAGATAAGGAAGAATGCGAATACCCCGGGCTCTGAGAAGGGCCATCCAACACCTTGGTGAACACTCTGGGGGCAGAGGTGAGACCAAAGGGAAGTGCTACAAATTGGTAGTGTTGTCCCTCTACCGCAAACCTGAGAAACCACTGGCGCCCTGGGAAGACAGGCACATGAAGATAAGCATCCTTGATGTCTATTGAAGTCCTAAAGTCCCCCGGGCGCAGGGAGCTGATAGCGGCGCGCATAGTTTCCATACGAAAACATCTGGTCCTGATGAACTTGTTGAGAAGTTTGAGGTCCAGGATGGGTCTGATGGAACCATCCTTTTTGGGCACTGTAAAGAGATTGGAATAGTAACACTGACCTCTCTCTCCCGGGGGGACCTGACAGATGACCCCCATGGCCAGAAGGTTTTATACCGCCAGAAGCAGACCCTGAGCTGCCCGAGGGTCAGCAGGAACCCGTGACCTGAGGAATCTGGGAGGAGGCCAGTCCGCGAACTCCAGCTTGTATCCGGAGGAGACAACCTCCAGATTCCAATTGTCTGAGACTTGTTGAGCCCAGACCTGAGCGAAGAGCCGCAGCCGTCCCCCCACCCGCAAGGGTGAGGGGGCCCCCTCATTGCTGAGCGGCCTTGACAGTGGATTTGGGTTTAGCACCCCAGGGGCATCCAGGCCGGGCAAGGCCTCTGCCCTTGCCCCAGAAATCTCCCCTTTGCCCCCCTGCCTGACCTAGGCCCACGAAAGGAGGAAGTGAAGGACCCTGAGCGGGTTGCGGCTGCTTTTTGCGTTGGGGTAACTTACCTCCCTTAGCAAAAAAGGTCCAAACGATCACCAAACAGGCGCAATCCTTTAAAGGGAAGCCCCGTGAGAATCTTCTTGGCAGCATTGTCAGCTGCCCACTGGCGCAACCAGACCGAGTGGCGGATAGAGACAACCAAGGCCGAGTTCCTGCTACACATCCGAATAGTGTCATCTAAGGCAGAGAGAACATAGGTCTCGCATAGTGACAAGGCTCTAAATTCAGGACTAGAAGGATCCTCATGGGAGCCGTCCAGAAGGCCCCTGATCAAGGTCCTAATAGCCACGGCCGTAATAGCGGAAGCACACACCGGGCGCAAGGCCGAACCCCCCACAGGCAAAAGCGTGGGAAGCCAGTTGATCAATACGCTGGTCCTCACTCTCCTTCAAAGTAGTGAAATCCGGGGAATGCACAACAGACGTATTAGACAACCCCAAGACCGGGGCATCCACCTCTGGGGGAGTTGACCAACACTTGACCACATCCGAGAGGAAGGGATACCTCCTATCCCACCCCTTAGGGATACCGGGAAGCCAGCTAGGGCGCTCCCATTCCTTGAGAACCAGATTATTAAAATGCATCTGTTCTGGGAATTGCAAACGCGGTTTTGCGGTACTAAACAATTCCCCCTGCTGCTTAGATGCCGCTGCAGGAGGGGAAATGGAGAGTACTTCAAAAATTTTAGACAACAGTCTATGGGTGTCATCAGCATCCCAATGCTCTGGGCCGGCATCAGCGCCAAGGCAATGGTGATCGTCAGAAAGATCTGAATCTGAGAATAATTCCCCTTCCTCAAGAGGGGTATAGTCAGACAATTCAAGGAAATCAACTTGATCCATAGAAAAGGCCGGCGCAGCAGGCGCCACATACAGTCTTTTAGCTGGAGCCTTACGGGCTGCAGAGCTAGCAATCAGTCTCTCAATGTTGGCCAGTCTGGCAGAAACATCAGATTGAGACTCCCCGCTAGTGTTAATTTCACCAGGTGTCATAATCAAGCGAGGGGGCGTGGGGGACAAGACAGTGGGTGCCGACCCAGCCGCATGAGTCCCAGATTGCCGCGCAAGCACTTGCCGGGCGCAGGGTATACAAACCCGCACATAATCGCCCACATGGGATGCCCCGCACACCACACACAGCCGGGCTGCCCCAAGGGGACCCCGAGCACAATATCCTGAGAAGCCTCCATATGGTGAATTTTAGTCGCAATGACCAATGGGAATTACGCTGTGCAGCTACCCGGGACGCCCCTTAAATGTCCGCTAGTGGGAGGATTTGCAATTAAGCCCCCAATTTACAAAGGGTATAACCTAGGGCCCAGGACTGGGAGAAACCGCTAAATAGGTTGTCCCAGCCTGAAAGACATAAGCATAGATACACACAATAAGTATGGCATGTATAGTACATTAGGTGACAATAGAGCAAAAAAGATAAGAATAATAGTAACAAAAAAGCCCGCAGAGGGCACTCACAGAGCCGCAGAGCTCACACTCGACACGCAGCTCAGGAAGATGGCGCCGATCATCTCCGGAAGGGGCGGGCCAGCTGCAGAGCGCACCAGCCCCCCCCCAGGAACGCAGGGACTGAGCAGAGCGGCCCAAGCAACCAATCACCCAGCCCCGGCAACCGATGACGTCACCGTCCCGCCGCCGAGCGCGCGGGCCATTCAAAAAAACACACGCTGCATAAGAATGGAGAAGAGGAGGAAGGAGCGCTGAGCAAGTGCCAGCGCTGGTATCATAGTGAAAAGACAAAAGCACTTCACATCCCAGAACACCGGACACCCCCCCCCAACTAACTGGGAAACGGGAGAAGGGGGATAAGGACCCATATTCACATTAGGATCATGTGCTGAGGGTCAAGCAGATGGGGCATCCCATATCCAGGCTCACCGAATCTGTGACGCCTACCCTTTGGTGAGGGATTTGCGGTGGAGCAATAGCAAGGTGCTGCCTACCATCACCCGACCATGCAGCCAAGGCTGGGAGGCAAGTAACTAATGGTACGGGTAGGAATAGGACACAGGGCCAGGGGCTGTGCAGCCCGGCTTACCTGCGAGGAGAGAAGCCATCATCTTGACCTTCGCAGCCCGACTGCAAACACTAAAACTGGGGACTGTAGTGGGAGGTCCCAAGTATATAAGGACTGGGAGGGGCCTCTTTTTGCCATCTCTGCAGTAAAGCGCCCTCTTGTGGACAATATTCCAGACGTAATGAATCATTACTGGAGCAGGGCGTGCTGCATACTTGGAATATCCTAAATGATGCTCGAATAGCAGAGTGCAAACCACACGTTTTGTTCCTCTTTAATGTTGCTAGATATAGATGCTTTGTACTGGAAGGCCATGGAAGCAGATAAAGATGCTCCTCCAGGTGGTAGGTGCATTGACAAGGAGCTGGAGCATGTACATTGTCACATCTGATGCTGAGGTTCAGTGTCACCCCCTGCTGACCTCTCTGTCCCTCTCTTATGATGATGCAGTGATGAGGAAAGGGGAAGAGGTCAGCAGAGAGCAAATCTGAATCTCAGCAGCAGATGTGATACTTGTCCAATCAGCGTGACCGTAGCCGCTGAGCTATGCGTGTCGTCTCAGTTTAGCGGCTCCGAGCGAGCTGGCGACCGCATCTCGCGCTTCCCTCTAACAGGTAGCGCACACGCTCTGGCCATTCACAAATGGCATGCGCCCTGCTAGAGGGATACCGGGGATGCGGTCACGGCCCACGCATGTGCCGTAAGCAAGTGTAGCGGGCGACCTAGGGGGTTTCACACAGCGGGGCGTCCTGACTTTGGATGCCCCGCAGGGAAGGAATGTATCTCTAAGTGAATCTGTAAGATCTATAAGTGAATCTAAGATTCCCGGGCTGATCCAGCTGGGTTTTGGTCACTTTAAAGGTCCCTCAGACATGTTTTGGGAAACCACAACAGTAGGGGATAAGGCTACTGGTGGGTGTGGGAATGAAAGGTCCAGAACAATTTCTAACTTATTTTCTCCCTCAAAACCCCAGACGCGTCTTCTAGTGCAAAATACAGTACTTGCTACTTTATAGCGGAAGAACAAAAAATACCATTTTGTGAATACTCACCTGTAAAATGGTTATTACGAGTATGTCACACACCCCACTTCCAAAGATCCATGACACTTGGTAAACCGGCCTGTAGAGGGCGATCTTGCAGAGATGACATGGAAAAAGGAGCCCCTCCTGGTCCATAAGTACCGGGTTCCTCCCACTATTCCCCAGTCTTTTTAGAAAGCAGTGAGAACCAGGAAGAGCCAATTATATTCAATAAATGAAAATAAATTTGAAAATAATAATCACCATATAAAGGATCCCTAGAAAAAAAGGCAGGGGGAAGTGGGGTGTGTGACATACTCGTAATAACCATTTCACAGGCGAGTATTCACAAAATGGTATTATTCCTAGTATGTCACACACCCCACTTCCAAAGATCCATGACACTTGGGACATCCAATAGCAGTGTCTATAATGGGTGGGGATCCCCAAGGAATAATGCATAACTTAAATTACTGCAGCTTGCAGAATTTTGCGGCCAAAAGCAGCATCCGCTGAGGCCCGCACATCAACCTTGTAAAACTTAGAAAAAGTATGCACAGAAGACCAAGTCGCAGCCTTGCAAACTTGTTCAACAGAAGCCTGGTGCTGAAAAGCCCAAGAAGCTCCAATAGCACGAGTAGAATGAGCGGTGACACGAAAAGAGGGAACCTTCCCCTTAGCCATATAGGCCCCAATGATGGCCTGACGTATCCACTTACTAAGGGAAGATTTGGCAGGAGCAAAACCCTTCTTGGGCCCAGAAGGCACAACAAAAAAGGCATCCGTCTTGCGGAAGGCCGAGGTAGTAACTAAATAATACTTAACACAACAAACTACATCCAAAGAATGTAAGACCCTTTCCTTGTCGTTTCCTTGTCGAAGGAAGAACTATATCCTGATTTAGGTGGAAAGCAGACACCACCATAGGAAGGAAATCCGGTTTAAAACGGAAAACAACCTTATCTTGATGCCTCTCAAAATAATAGTCAAAGCCGCCAGTTCAGAAACTCGGCGGACAGAAGTAATAGCAACCAAAAAGGCAACCTTCTGAGTAAGAATAGTAAGAGGAATATCCTGCAAAGGCTCAAAGGGAGCGGCCTGCATAGCTGAAAGCACCAGGTTAAGGTCCCAAACAGGAAGTATAGGCTTTCTGGGAGGCCGCACATGCGCGACTCCTTGGAAAAAGGTCTTAACCAAAGGATGAAGAGCAAACGACCTTTGAAAGAAAATTGCCAAGGCAGAGACTTGCCCTTTCAAAGTACTAATCTGGAACCCCATATCCAGACCTCGTTGCAGATATTTCAGAATTCTAGGAATAGAAAATACTCTACAGGGCAAAGCCCTGGATTCACACCAATCAATATAGGACCTCCAAGTCCTGTAATAAATGACAGAGGAAGACTTCTTCCTAGCTCTAATAAGAGTCTGAATAACCACATCAAAAAGACCTTCTCTCAAGCTGGAGACTTCAGCAGCCATGCCGTCAAAGCCAGCGTTTGTAAATTGGGGTAACAAAGTTGACCCTGATTGATGAGATTTGGAAGAAGAGGCAGATGGAACCGATCCACTGCCAGCCTTACAACGTCTGCGTACCACAGACGTCTTGGCCACCTTGGCGCCACCAGAATTGCTGGCGCCTCCTCCAGTGCTAACTTGCGCACTACCTTGCTGATCATGGAGAATGGGGGAAACAGATATAGGAACCCCAGATCCTTCCAGGCCAGAGACATGGCATCTGCTGCCACTGCCAGAGGATCCTGGGATAGACACAAAAGCTGGCAGCTTGTGATTGTGGCGAGAAGCAAACAGGTCCAACCGTGGAGTCCCCCACTTGTGACATAGGAACTGAAAGACCCTTGGATTGAGAGACCATTCTCCCTGGCGAGAACATCCCCTGCTCAGGGAGTCTGCCTCCACAGTCTCCATCCCCGGAATGTAAACTGCTGATATGCAGGGAACATTGATCTCTGCCCACTGAAGGATCAGAGACACTACCCGGAGGGCACCCCAACTGCGAGTCCCTCCCTGGTGATTGATGTATGCAACAGCTGTTCGGTTGTCTGACCGAATCTGAACTGGCAGACCCTGTAAGAAATGGGTCAGTCGAAGTAGAACAAGACGTATGGCCCGAAGCTCTAATACACTGATTGGAGAATGAGCCTCCTGAGGCCCCCACAATCCCTGGAACTGATGCTTCTTCCAGAAGCCCCCCAGCCCACCGGGCTGGCATCCGTGGTAACCAGTTCCCAACGCGGAGTGAAATGACTTGCACTTCTGGAGGTTGTGCGATATAAACCACCACTGAAGGGACTGCAAAACGTGGGGAGACAATAGACAAGTCTGATTTAATGATAGTGGGCACCTGTCCCACTTTACCAAGAGGAAGAGCTGAAGTGTCCTTATGTGAAACTGGGCAAACGGGACTGCCTCGAATGCAGCTACCATCAATCCCACTAGTCTCATCCCTAGAAGGATAGACTGACGAGGGTTGGACAAGAATAGACGAATCAAGTCCTGAATCAGAACCATTTTGGACTGAGGAAGAGAAACCTTGGCCTGAAATGTATCCAGAATCAGGCCCAGGAAGGGAATCTCCCTGGACGGACGGAGAGACGATTTAGGGTAACTTATTACCTATCCGAACCTCTCTAGCGTAGAGACCACCGTCATGGTGTCCAAGTCTGATTGTTCGAGGGAGGAGGCCACGATAAGAAGATCGTCCAGAAAAGGCACAATGCGGATGCCCTGGACCCTGAATATAGCCATCAGGTAAGGCCGAATGGCAGGGCCACAAATTGATAATGCTGGTCTTCTATAGAGAAACTGAGAAATCTCTGGTGACCTTCTGAAACGGATAAATTGAGTCTCCTTAGGTCTAGGATAGGCCGAACAGAGATGTCCTTTTTGGGTACCGTGAATAGGTTGGAATAAAACCCCAAACCCCCTTTCGCTTTAACAGATTCGCTACTGCTTCCCGCAGTCCCTGCGCAATTGCCAGATCTGACGGCATCCGGGACATGAAAAATCTGGGAGGAGGCCCGGGACTCGAATTCCAGTTTGTAACCGGAAGAGACTACTTCCAGAACCCAATTGTCTGATACCTCCTGAACCCAGATTTGGAAGAAGAACTGCAGCCGTCTCCCCACCCGTAAGGGTGAGGGCGTCCCCTCATTGTTGAGCAGGCTTAGGGGCAGATTTGGTTTTGGACCCCCAATTCTGACTTGGACGGCCACGTCCTCTTCCTCTATTCCATGCATTCCCTCTAGAGGCTGAAAAGGCCAATCCTCTACCGGATCTGGAACCCCGGAAGGAAGGGCTAAAGGAAGCCATTCCACAAAAGGAATGACGTTGTCTCTTACGCTGAGGTATTTTACCTCCTTTAGTGACAGAATCCAATTTTTCTCCAAATAGGCGCAATCCCACAAACGGAAGCGCTGTAAGCGATTTCTTGGCTACAACATCCGCCGCCCACTGCCGCAACCATACTGACCGCCGAATGGCGATTAACAAGGCAGAGGTTCTGCTGCACATGAGCAGAGTATCATCTAAAGCAGAAAGTACAAAAGATGCAAACATCTCACATCGCTTAAGAGCAGCGTACTCAGAGGCCGGATCAAGCCCTGAGTTATTCATTAGGTCTCTCACAACAGACCTAATAGCCACCGACATAAGCGCTGAAGCGCCAACAGGCCGCAAGGCCGAGCCTACACTGGAAAAAGCGTGGCACGCCATTTGATCAATACGTTTGTCCTCTCCATCTTTAGGAGCAGTGGAGTCAGTAGAATGCAACACAGAAGAATTGGATAAATTAAGCATCTCAGGAGGCGATGACCAACGTTTAACCGTATCAGCTGGAAAATACCATTTTGTGAGTACTCACCTGAAAAATGGATATTGTCAGTGTGCCACACACCCCGCTTCCCCTTTAATTCTTCACGATTGGGTTACTCACCGCCAGGTGACGCAGTTGCAGAGAGGAAGTCTTGTAACGAGCCCCCTTCCGGCCTATATATACCTGGTACCTCCCACTTAAAACCAGTGATTTAAAAAGCAGAAAGACAAGGTACCAGTAATCTAAAGGTAACCTCAAAATAAAGAAAAGCTTCACCATATAAAGGAACCGGGATACCGAAAAGGGCGGGGTGAAGCGGGGTGTGTGGCACACTGACAATATCCATTTTTCAGGTGAGTACTCACAAAATGGTATTATTCTCAGTGTGCCACACACCCCGCTTCCCCTTTAATTCTTCACGATTGGGACATCCAAAAGCAGTGTCCACAAGGGATGGGTATCCGAAGGCAAAAAATGAAGCATAACTTAAATGACTGCAGTCTGCAGAACTTTGCGGCCAAAAACAGCATCCGCTGAGGCCCGCACATCAACCTTGTAAAACTTAGAAAAAGTATGAACAGAAAACCAAGTAGCGGCCTTACAAACTTGTTCAACAGAAGCTTGGTGCTGAAAAGCCCAAGACGCTCCAACGGCGTGAGCAGAATGAGCAGTGATACGAAAAGGGGGAACTTTCCCCTTAGCAGAATAGGCCTGACGTATCCATTTGCTAATGGAAAATTTGGCCGGTGCCAAACCCTTCTTAGGCCCACAGGGCACAACAAAAAAGGCATCCGTTTTACGAAAAGGAGACGTAATAATCAAATAGTACTTAACACAGCGTACTACATCCAAACAATGCAAAACCCTCTCTGTCATTCTTAGGATTAGGACACAAGGAGGGAAAAACAATATCCTGATTCAAATGAAAAGCAGAAACAACCTTAGGAACAAAGTCTGTTTTGAACCGAAAGACCACTTTATCCTGATGCCTCTGAAAGTAAGGCGCCTGAATAGACAAGGCCGCCAACTCCGAGACACGCCGGACCGAAGTGATAGCTACCAAGAAGGCAACCTTCTGAGTCAGGGTAGACAAAGCAATATCTTGCAAAGGCTCAAAAGGAGGAGCCTGAAGAGCAGAAAGAACCAAATTCAAGTCCCAAACAGGGAGTAATGGTTTCCTGGGGGGCCGCACATGCGTAACCCCCTGGAAAAAAGTTTTAACTAAAGGTTTAAGCGCAACACGCTTCTGAAAAAAGATAGATAAGGCAGAGACCTGCCCTTTCAACGTACTAAGCTGAAGACCAGAGTCCAGCCCTGATTGTAAAAACTCCAGAATCCTGGTGACCGAAAAGACCCTACAAAGGAAAAGATCTAATCTCACACCAAGCGATATAGGCTTTTCAAGTCCTATAGTAGATGATAGAAGAAGACCTCTTCCGGGCACTGATCAGAGTCTTAACGACCGAGTCAGAAAGACCCTCCTCCTTCAAGATGGAGGTTTCAGCAGCCAAGCTGTCAAACCCAGCGTTGGTAAATTGGGGTAACACAGCCGACCCTGAGTGAGCAGATCGGGCCGAAGAGGCAGAACGAACTGGTCCACTGCCAGCCGAACGATGTCTGCGAACCATACTCGCCTTGGCCACCTTGGGGCCACGAAAATGGCGGACACCCTTTCCAGAGCCAGCTTCCGTACCACCCTGCCCAGCATGGGTATCGGTGGAAACCGGTACAGAAAACCCCAGATCCCCCCCAGCTCAGGGACATGGCGTCCACTGCCAGTGCCAGAGGATCCTGGGAGAGCGACACGAAGTTCGGGAGCCTGCAATTGCGACGAGAGGCAAACAGGTCCACCTCCGGCGTCCCCCATCGGAGACACAGTGAGCGAAAAACCTGAGGATGGAGAGACCATTTTCCCAGACGGGAAGAGCCCCTGCTCAACCGGTCCGCTTCCTGGTTTTCCACCCCTGGAATGTACACCGCCGAGAGACAAGGAACATGGGCCTCCGCCCAGTTCAGGATCAGGGACAGCTCCCTGAGAGCACCCGGACTGCGAGTCCCTCCCTGATGATTGATGTAAGCAACCGCTGTTCGGTTGTCTGAACGAACCTGGGCCGGAAGGCCCAGAACGTGTTGAGTCAAAAGGGCAAGAACCCGACGGATGGCTCTCAGTTCCAGAACATTGATGGGTAAGTGGGCCTCTTGAGGTCCCCACTGCCCCTGGAACTGAAGCTCCTTCCAGAATCCCCCCCACCCCGAAAGACCGGTGTCCGTGGTGACAATTTCCCAAAGAGGGGTCAGGAAGACCTGCCCTTCACGAGATTGGCCGAGACCAACCACCATTGGAGGGACTGCCGGACCCGGGAGGACAACTGGAAGGGCCGATCCAGCGACCGAAGCCGCCGGTCCCAGGACGCCAACAGATAGAGCTGAAGCGTCCTCGTGTGAAATTGAGCAACAGGAACTGCCTCGAACGAGGCAACCATCAACCCTACCAGCCTTATCCCCAGACGGATGGACGGCCGAGAATTGGAAAGTAGGACCCGAGCCAACTCCTGAATCAGATAAATTTTGGTCTGAGGGAGAAACACCCTGTGTTGACAAGAGTCCAACTGCATCCCCAGAAAAGCCACCACCCTGGCCGGAGCGAGGGAGGACTTGGGAAAGTTGATCACCCAACCAAAGCTTTCCAGCGTGGAGACCACCATCCTGGTGTCTGTCTCTGATTGATTGAGTGACAGAGCCATGATGAGAAGGTCGTCCAGATAAGGTACAACACGAATGCCCCGAGATCTGAAAATGGCCATCACCCCTGCCAGCACCTTGGTGAACACTCTTGGGGCCGAGGTAAGGCCAAACGGATGTGCCACGAATTGAAAAATGCTGATCTTTCATCACGAATCGAAGAAAACGTTGATGAGCCTGGCAGATGGGAACATGAAGATAAGCATCCTTGATGTCTATGGACGTCATGAAGTCCCCCTGCCGAAGAAAACCGATGGCCGTACGCAAAGTTTCCATGCGAAACTTCCGAATACGGATGAACCTGTTGAGTAATTTCAGGTCCAGGACGGGACGAACCGACCCGTCCATTTTGGGGACTGCAAAAAGATTGGAGTAGAAACCGAGGCCCATCTCTAAGCGCGGTACCGGCCGGATGACCGCCATTTCTAAAAGATTCCTTATCGACGCCAGGAGCCCCTGTGCGGCCAAAGGATCGATGGGCACCCGAGACCGAAAGAACCGTGAAGAAGGCGAGACTCGAAGTCCAGTTTGTAATCGGACGACAGCACCTCCTGGATCCATCTGTCCGGAACCTCCTGGTCCCAAACCTGGGAG